>PVJX010046506.1:0-12269 GCA_004027295.1 Dolichotis patagonum | reverse complement strand
TATAAATTTCATTTTTATTTTTTATTATTTTTTGTCTTTTTGAAACAGGGTTTCACTGTGTAGTTCAGGCTGTCCTTGAGCTCACTTTGTAACCCAGGCTTTTTTTTTTTCCTTCCTAGGCTGGTTTTGAACTTGCAACAGTCTTTCTGCCTCAGCCTCCTGAGTGCTGAGATTACAGGTGTGCGCCACCATGCCTGACTATTTTTTAAATTATATTTATGTTGTGTATCTACTTTTCTATCCAAGTACTCTTTTCCTACTAACCTGCAAGGCCACATCTTGTCCAGACTTCCCACCATTTTATCATTTTTCTTTTCCTCTTTTTTAATGATTTTTTAAAAAAAGTTTGGAGATTCTAGAGGTAATCGGATTTATCACATCATACCTTTACATTTTCTTGGTTTGCTTTTACAAGTGGAAAACTGCTTTACCACTCTAGGGTAGAACAATGCTTGCTTATGTGGCTACTGTTCTACAGTCAGCATTTGACTTTGCTAAGGAACCCCTCCTGAATGACATGCGGTGCGACGGCCTTTGTGTAACCAGGGGTTCAGAGCTGTCACAGGGTAACTTGAGCAGGACTGCTGCTCAGCATTAGCAGTCCTGCCTGAGGTGCCCCTGATGGGAACAGGAACTAGGGCAAGACAGTGGGTCAGAGTACATATACTCCCAGCTACCAACCTAGAAGTAGGAAGAGAAATGGAAGCTGGCATGCCGCACCTTAGGTACTGCAGAATGTCCCTGGCACTGTCCAGTAGAGACTCTCCCAGCGCACCCTGGGCCCCCAGTCAGGGATGTGGGAGTGCTTGTGGAGCTGAGCCGTGGCTCTGGGTCTGCTCTGTGGCAGGTTGCTGCCTGGACCTCACCAACTCCCCTGAGACAGCATTGGTCACTAGCCCAGGCAGCCAGCCGGCTTTGGGTCTGAGAGACCTGCTCCCACTGCCTGGCTTTTGGGTGTATGCTTGGGTTGCTGGGCAGTAGACCTTAGTCCTTCTGTGGGACACTGACAGCATTCTGGCCACTTGCCTTGGGAGGGGACTTCCCTATCACTGACATCTCCACCCCATGTGATCCAGCTGGCTTTTGACTCACACTGTAGGACTCCGCCTCTCTTTACTCATAACTGCCCAGCCCCACTCCCTTGACCTGAGTAATTTACTCTGATGAAGCCACCTCTTTTTTCCTTCAGAGGAATGTCTGAAGCCCTCGTCCTTCCCCTTCTACCTTCCTGCTGGATCACCTCCCTCCACCCAAGTTTCAGACCCACTGGCATTCACAGTCCCCACCTCTGCACAGTTTGGGTCACCTCTTTGGCTTCTCAGAAAAAGCTCGGAGTCTGTGGCTCCTCCCTCTTTGCTTCTGAACTGCATTTTTTTCTTTCTTACTCAGTGTCCACGCCCAGGGTGGGTGCCTGGATAAAAATTTGTCCCTTTCCCCCAGTCACCCTTTGAGGCGAGACACAGCAGAAGTGAAGAGTGGCCACCTTCCCAGGCCCTCTCAGAGCTGCTCAGCTCCTCACCGTGGCCCAGGGCAGCATAGTGTCCCCAGAGATCACCTAGCTTCTGGATTCCAAGTCTGAGTCTCATCAACTACGCATTTTTTTGTTTTGTTTTTTGGTACTGGGGATCAAACTCGGGACCTCATGTTTGCCAAGCAGGTGCTTGTGCAGCTGAGCTAAACCCCAGCCAGCTAAGCATTTTTTATGGAGCACCACTAAGTTAATGATTTTTCCTGTGTAACTAGGAGGGGAGGAGCTCACTCTCCATTTTACCCATTTCTATGAGGCTTTCAGGGACTCTGAACCCCACACTGACCTCTTTTCCCCAGGCTGGACTGGTTTTATACAGTCAAAAGACCAGGCCATTTCTCAGCCGTGTATGGCTTGGTGACCTTCCATGAAATACCTTCTCTTGGGATGTCTGACTAGGTGATGTCAACTCTTCTAGCTTTGACTTTCTGTGAGGTAATAAGAGGGGAAAGTTACCTGCCTGGCAAGGGGGAACCTGATCATACCTGTTCGGTGGGTTCCAGAGAGGTCCTCTAACAATGGGGTAGGTGGAGTTGAGGAAGCCTGTGGGGACTTCTGACCTAGGGTAGGTGTCTCATAGGGTCTGCCCCTGTCATAGAAATTCACAGTCCTGCATATTTTTACTGGTGTTATAGACAGCTTCAATTGGCTAATCCCACCCTTTAACCCACTTAATTTCTTTCTACCTGTTCTTAGAGAAGTATGATGAATCTGGGAACTAAAATGAATATGTCGGGCTGGGGATTTAGCTCAGTGGCTTAAGCACCTGCCTGGCAAGCACAAGGTTGTGAGTTTGATCCCCAGTACCAGGGCCGGGGATTTAGCTCAGTGGCTTAAGCACCTGCCTGGTAAGCATAAGGTCGTGAGTTCGATCCCCAGTACCCAAAAAAAAAAAAAAAAAATCTTAAAAAAAAAAAAAAAGATCCCCAGTACCTAAATAAAAAATAAATAAAATGAATATGTCACTGTCTTTCCTGGGTATAGTGTGGCCATATTATCCTTTGGCCTACATCAAGCATGTTGGCAGAGCACAAATTAACCTTTCCCAATATGCCTGTGGGGATGAGTTCTGTCCTGTGACCTTTTCCTCCCCTCTGGCTTACTGAAGATCTCTGGGCCTTGGCTACCAGGATACCTAGCCTGAGACATGTTAGGTTCCCAGTAAATATTTGTTGCATGCATATTGTTGGTGTGTCCCGGAGTGTATCGGTCTTCTGTCCCTTCCTCTTTTTTTCTTGTCCCTTCCTATCACTGCACAGCTGACCATCTCTCTTCTGTGTAATTATGGGGGGGAAGTTCCCTAAAGTCACTAGCAAAAGATGAGAAGTCAGGTCTGAAAGGCTGGGACATCTTCTGGGATTTAGAGGAGACAGTTGCACGTTTAGCTCCCCTCTGCCCCATGTCATCCCTCAGGGAGTCAGGGGACTGATTTTCCTACAGCTCTTGGAGCTGTATGTGTAGCGCTTTATTGAGGCGAGGGGGACAGAGGAAGACTCAGGAAATTCTTTGGCTTGGTGTATTTGAGCTGAGTAGAGGGTACATAAGACAGGAGGAAGAACACTGAAAATAGAAACCTTTCTATAAGCAAATGCACAGAGGTGGGTGACTCAGTTTCCTTCTGCCCTAGTGACCCTAAGTGCATAGAAGCCATTCAGAGACTTCAGGAAAACTGCTTGGGGATGGCTGGTCTTGAGAGGTCCCCAAACCTGCCATGCTTTGTGCTGAAAGCATCAAAAGGCTTCTCTTCCCCTTGAGTGAAAATTCTTGCCAGCTTCTACCCTGGTTCTTCCACCTTGGGGCAGGAAGTTGGGGCTAAAGTGTTAAACAGCCCTATTCACTACCTGGGACGTGCCTCTTCTTCCCCCATAGATGTCTCCCACTCTCACTATCCACTCCTGAACTGAGGGACACCTTGATTGATGAGAAATTCTGTTTGGGCATTTTCAAGTCCTGTAAGAAACTACAGGCCCAGCAAAAGCCTCCTTCTAAACCTTTGCTTTTGCCTAACATACCCCGGCTGCTGTCCCCATATGACCCAAATAAACAGATGATCATGTGAAGCCAGTAAGGCTGTTTGTTTTAAATAGCAAACATCACCACTAAGCTCTGGAGCAGATGGGGTATTGGGAACAAGGAGAGGCCACCATTCAAATCTGTGTTCACCTCGCTTTTTTTTTTTTTTTAAGATAGTATGTAGTCCAGGCTGGTCTTGAACTCCTGTAACCCAAGCTAGCTTCAAACTCCCAGTGATCCTCCTGCCTCGGCCTCCTGTGTTGGGATCACAGGCATGCACTGGGGACACCCCACTTTTCGCTCCTGCTTCCTCACCCTGAAGCAAAAGGTGTTTTCAGAATACTACTTCTCAGAGAGGTGCCTATTGAATGATATAGAGCTGGTTCCTGACAAGAATAGTCAGGAAAATTGGATTTCAGCCTCCAGAAGAAACTGCCGGGCTATATGGGTGCCATGACCACCTTAGGAAAGCAGAGACAGGCTGCATGTAGCTCTCTGAACTGAATTCTATGATGCTAACCCCAAGCAAAATGAAACGGTATGAGAATTTGCATACACATTATGATGTATACTGTTTAACTCCCACATACACAAACCTCTTGCCTACATACTGCCTTTAAGTTTCCTATCTTCTCTTGTGCAGAATGAGCCAGGCCCAACCACACCAGGAAACAATTGGTAGACAAAGGGAGCAGTGTCAGGGCCAGCACCCATCATGCCTTCCTAGGAAAAGACCTCATCCCAGAGAGAAGAACTAGGCTATTGTGGTCTAATCTCCCGTTGGTCCACTGTCACCATAAGCTAAGTCAGTGGCACCCAGACATTTGTGTTTTTCCCTGCACAGCTCCAGATGCTTGGACATTATACATGCCAAGATCAGAGGCCGTGTGTGTGAGGTTTTTTGATTTCTGGGATCTTCTTCTTCTTCTTCTTCTTTTTTTTTTGTTGTTGTTGATTTCTGGTATCTTCTTGTGCGGGGTTTCTTTGCCTAGGATGCACTATGATGTCCTCAAAGGAAAGCAGCAGAGCCAGCAAGCGATTGTCTGTACAGGTTTTCTGTATTACCAGCTCTTCTCCAGCCAGTCCCTGAAATGGGCATATACACCTGTGAGGGTGCACTGTGGATCTGAGGAACTGGCAGCACGGCCTGCCTCAGTTGTCCTTATGAAGGTTTGCTTTGGCATTGTGTAACGGTGAACCTCAGCATCTACAAACCGCTTACATCACCCCACGCCCAGGGTTAACCAAAGAACCTGCCATCCTAACTGAGGTTCTCTGACTCGGGTTGTAACAACAGAACTGCATATGCTCCAGGGTGCCCCAAAATATGCTTTCAGCCGGCTCGTATCTATCCCTACCAATGTTGTCAGTGGTGACAGTGTGGCCTGCAGCAAAGAAGCAAAACAGCAGGGTTGAGTTTCAGGCAATTTTTGTTGCCCCATATCATAATGTGTCAAGTGGTCACCCCTTCCTGCCCCGCAGTTTGAGGTTCCTCCTTGGCTTTCTTCTAATTCGGGACTCTGCCTCAGAACTAAGATCACGGTATTGCCCAGGGGTCAGAGATAAACGCTTTTCTCCGCGGGGTGGAGAGCGGCCGGAATACTGAATGATCTTAGACAAGTCCCTTCCTGTCTCTGAGCTTCAGTTTCCTTATAAGTGAAGGAAGAGGATCTGAGCAGGCTGACCTCAAAGATCTAACTTTCTGGTTGCGCGCCTGGTGCACCTAAACACTACCGCCAGGAAGAGGCAGGCGGGCGTGCCCCAGGGAGAGCGCGGCTACAGCTAGACGCAGCGGCCCCGCCCGTGGCCTCGGTCGCCCAACAGCGGGAGAGGGGGGTTGGCTTCCGCCCTCCACGTTGTTGTTCCCGAATTGGGCCACGCCCCCTTGGCCTGGGCTAGGGACAGTTAGCCTTTGCTGCCGCCGCCCAGGTTTCAGAGCAAAGGGTGGCCTCTGGGTTAGCACAGTCGGAGTCTCTACCCATATCACACACGCGTTAACAAAGACAAGAATTTAGGGGTAGAGAAGAGAAAGACGTGGTTTCAAATAGGGGGGGTGGTGAGCTGTAGAGGGCAGGCTACGGCACGGCTGCGGGATTCCCCTTTAGGTGTCTCACCCTGTGTTCACCCCAGCGGCCCCATCCGAATCCGCTGTGACCTCGCAGACACTGGCCCTTTAAACAGAAGGCTGGCGGCGCGGGGTGTCCATGTGGAGCCGCTCCATGCCGTGTTGTCCTGCCCGTCCATTGGCTTGCGGCCCGGTGACGTAGCCTAATAGGATGCGAACGCACTGCGGGGGGAGGAACGGAGACAAAACACGGAACTGGATTACTACTCCGTTCCCTCCCGCCCGATCTTTCGCAGCCTGCTGCCGTCAGCTCCGCCCCGGGGCGGACCCCAGAGTAATTGCGACCGCGGAGTGGTTGCGGGATTTAGGTCGCGGGTGAGTGGGGAACGGAGATCTAAGAGTCAAGCCAGTCTCTGCTATCAAGTTTCCCTGATCCGGAATATCCTTATCTGAACTAACTTAAATTTTTTGAATTTTTGACCCTTTCTTCCCTCCTGCAGGTCAGATTTTGGTCGCGAATGCCCCAATCATGTGCCCTTTGCTCAACTAGTGTCTTGCAAACCGGGCGGGGCGGGAAAGCGGAAATACATTGAGCAAACCTGGTTTTATAGTCTCCCACCCCCACCCAGGCCACGTGTGCGCGCCCGCGCGCGCCCCCTGGAGTGGGCGGGGCCATGCTGCGCGCGACCCCGCCCCTCCCTTCTCGTGAAGCCGAGGCCCTGCGGGCGGGGGCTCCGGTCCGGGCTTTGGCTGCGGCCCCGGTGTAGTAGCGGGGGCGGCGGCCGGGGGCAGCGCGGCTCCTTCCCTTGTTGTGTGTGTCGGTGCCTCCTCGCCATCTTGTTGCAAAGCCCTTTCTTGTCGGCGGGACTCTTGGGGGCCGCTGGGCGGGAGGCATCAGAAGAGAGCAAGAGAGGGAGGGGGAGGAGGGAGGCAGTGCCGCCTTTTTTTTGCATCAATTTTTCAAATTTGCAAATTTATATTTTGCAAATATTTTGGGAGACATTGATTTTTCTGCCCGTGCTCCCCCCGTTCTTTCCTGTGGAGTGCGCTGCGCCGCCCAGCCCTGTCGCCCCCCGGAGGTGATCCCTCCCTCCTGCCCGCCCGCCAGCCTGACCTGTGCCTGGCTCGCGGGCCGCAGCCTCGGCCCCGGCGCGCCCCCGGCCGCTCTCGGCGCGATGAGCATAGAGACGCTACTGGAGGCGGCTCGCTTCCTGGAATGGCAAGCGCAGCAACAACAGAGAGCACGTGGTGAGCGGCCGGGCTGGGCCCCTGGGGCACGGGGGAAGGGGAGGTGAGTGACCCTGGGCCACAGACCCACGCGAGACCGCAGGCAGACCCTCTTCCCTGGCAGCCCGAGAAACCGGGCTGTGCACAGCCCTCCGAAAGAGCCGCCGCCCGGGAGGAGTGGTGTGGGCAGTTAAAATAATGAATTCATTAACATGCAGTGAGAGACCTAGCTCCTGCGGGCACAACCCCAGCTGCTTAGCACCCCTGTGCACCTTCCACAGGGGGCTTCTTTCGCGTGGGCCGGCGGCGCCCTCGGTAGCTCTGAAGAGCCGGGGGGTGGGATGGAGGATGGTGTTGCGTGGGGGAGGCAGACCCGCGTGCGTGTGTGCACAGGGAATGTGTGATGGGTGCCTCGGGGAGAGCGGATGCACGGACGTGTACACGGACGTGTGTACAGCACACGAGTGGGCGTGTGTGTAACAAAGTGGGGGTGGGGATTACTCTACGCGAAACAGTTCTCCAGCTTCCCCTGCCCTGGCGGTTGGGTTCGGGGGGCGCTCCCGGCAGATCTACGCGCCGCTTGGGGCGGAGGCGGCCTTTGCAGAATGAAATGACATCGCGTGTCTTATGATCCTAGCCAGCCCCGCCTGACCCCGCCTCCCAGGACTGGGCTGGGTCGCGCGTCAGGGGTTTGGGTGAAAGCGGGGCAGATTGGTGTCTGCAAAAGGGCCAGCGAGTCACTGGGGGCAGCCTCTGGGCCCCCCTCCCAGCGCCCCGCTTTAGCCGGTGTGGAATGTGGCGTGTCTGCGCGTTCCAAACCCGCTCTGGGCTGGAATGTTGCGTGTGCATGCGTTCCAAGCTCGTTGGTTACACCGGGTGATGACGTGGTCGGGCCCCGCCTCCGACCACGTGCACGGGGGACACTCCCGCTGGGGACGGCTTTGCCCGGCCCCTCCTCGAAGCCTAGCGCTTGGCCGGAGGCGGGGCCTGGGCGGGGCTGGTGAGGGGCTTTGCCTGGGGTTGGGCCTTGGCCGCCGGGCATCTCCTGAGGAGAGGCTTTGCCCTGGGAAAGAGGAGCTGCACTCGCCTTTGGTGGTCACCTGTATCTCTACTATTTAATTCTAAGGCGAGGGAAAACACCAGGGTCGCAGGGTGACAGGACATACAGAGTTTACATCTTCCCACTGATCCCCCCCAAAACGTTCTCACCAGGCCTTGCAGGCTGTGGCTCTTGTCACGCGGTGGAATGAGCTGGGCTATGGAGGAGCAAACTTCGGCGTTTCCTTACGAGCATTTTAATGCAGCCTAACCCCGTATGCCCTTGATAGTGGTTCCTAGCTTCAGGGTGCTGCAAAAAGGAGGACTGAGGGGAAACACCTGCTTTCCTGTGTTGAGGGCCTCAGCCTTGTACCAGTTGTATGCAGTTTCTGTGCACTCTTGTGCTTGCTTACAACCCACCCTCCCAAAACCCCTCTGTCGGGTTGGTTGTGGTAGAGAGTGCTTCGTCCTTCTTTCCTTTCTCTCTGCCTATTGTTGCTTCAATGATGAGTCATGCAGGAGGTAGTAGTGTGTGTTATGTGCGCGCGCGAGCGCGCGCCTGCAGCTTGTGTGGCGGCGGCAGCGGCGGCGGAGGCCGCGGCCACGGCAGTGGCAGCGGGCGGGGAGGAGTGAAGTGGAGCAGAGGCAGCGGGCAAGGGCGGGAACAGTCTGCGGGCCAGTGGTACCGACCGACTGGGCCTTTCAAGGTCAAGAGTCACTGGAGATAATTCAAGACCTAGATGCTGGGATTTTATAGAATTAATGGGCTGGGACATCCGCCTACACACCCCTCCCCCCACCCAGGGGTTCCAGAGCGGGGCCAAGCAGTGAGCAGTGCTGGCTGTGATCTGTAATAGCTTGTGTGGAGGTAAGATTGTGCACAAGGTTTGGAGAGACTAAGTCACCTGCTGCCACTATCCACACGATTAAAAGGGGCCAGGTGTGTCCCACCTGTGCTTCAGGTGAACAAGACTGACTCTGCCCTTGCCTCCAGGGAGCCCTCATGGTTTCACCCTCCCCTCACTGAACCCTGTATGACCTCACTGGGAAGGGGGAAAAGATCCCCACTGTCATGTCTCTTACCCTTGGTCCAATTAAGCCCAGATCAGACTGTAGGATAGAAGGGGATGATGTATGCAGCTCTGCCCAGAAACTGAGAAAACTTTCCCAGGAAATTGCAGAACCCTTCCCCTCCCCAAGATGGTGAGAATGGGCACAGGGCAAGTTTTTCTACTCAGTGGGCTTCTTGGTGCTGGGTCAGGGGGCTTTATGGGATGAGTAGGCACTGGAAAGCCAAAATTTACTCCAAGAATTCATGTGTCCAGGTGGCCAGACATGTTTCAAGCAATTGAATCTTCAGGAGTCAGGTTTCTTTCCCCCCTTAAAGTTCAGTCCTCTGCCCTGGAGGAGGAAGAATGGAGGCAGTGAGGATGGGAAGTGAACCTGCTGACCGGAACTGGCTTCCTAGGCTATTTCCTTGATGACCAGCTCTGAACAGGAATCTTCTTGTCCATTCTACCTTTCAACCTCAAGGGCAGTTTTCCTGGCCTAGACCAGACAGTTCGCTTACATAATGAACCTGAGAATGTGTGTCTGTGAGCATGTGTGAGAGAGGGAGGGGGGCCAGGGATTTAGCTCAGTGGCTTAAGTGCCTGCCTGGCAAGTATGAGGTCATGAGTTCGATCCTCAGTACCAAAAAAAAAAAAAGAAAAGAGGGAGAAAGGACAGGGCCATCCTGGTTCTCAGCAGGACTTGACCTAAGCCCAGCATTCATGGAGGTGATTGAATTGGACCCTAACTGGGAGAGCTGGCCAGGTTATCCAGGTGCCCTGACCACATCCTGCCCTGCACCTGCCTTATATGCAAAGCTTCATGTTATACATGTAGAAGGGGACAGTTTCTGTGTACTTTTGGGGTCACCCAGTGTGGACCCCTCAACCACCAAGCCTGTGCCTGCTGTTTTGCTGGGCCATAGTAGCTTGGCAGAGTTGTGGACCTCAATGCTAGGTCTGTGACTGGACTGGAACCATGGGCCCTGGAACACCTTGAAGGCTATGCTGAATTCCTTGGGCGGCATCTGGGTAGGGCCAGGGGAGAGCACGCATGTGCCTGTGAGTGTGCAGGACCTTCTTTAAAGAGCCTCAACACAGATTGCTCCTGGAGGTGGCCCCGCTGATGTGTTCCCAACTGCCAGTGCACTGGAGAGGGTCCCTTCGGGGTGGGAAATGAGTCAGACCTGAGGGGAAGGGGCAGGAAGCTCTGTGAGCTGGCTGTGGCCTAGGGCAGCCTTTTCAAGGTTTGTCTCGCAGAACCAGGTATGGTGGGGCTTGGCCTGAGTCCTTTCTGGTTCCTGTAGGGTGCATCTGCCTGGCTTTCTGGAAGAGAGGGGAGAGGAGGAGTTTGCCATCTTCTAGGTGAACTTTAGGCTTGCTTTGAAATAGGGTTTGCCTTCAGTTTGGGTTCCTTTTGCCAGTGGAACATTTGCCCCAAGATAATGAGAGTTTGTAAGTCAAAGGAGTGGAGGTGGGAGCTGTGTTGGGCCTTGTCCTGGGAAAATGGACTGGCCATAGCCCTCGCTGGGCTTGACAGGGGCCCAACTGAAACTCATCAGGCTTCTTTGCCTCCGGTTAGGGGGAGGCTACAGAGCATCAAGTTGGTTTTCTCTGGTGCTGTAACATAAACCAGTGCTGGTGGGGAGAGGCCTGGGAGAACAAGGTCTTCCCTCATTGGAGCAGGCCTGTGCCCGCCTGGCTGCTCCTCCTGAAGGGCAGGGGAGATAGGAAGAGGCCCACTGACTGGCAACCCTGAGCCCCGGCTGCTGGGAAACCTCTGAGCACTTCCCTTCAACTTCCTCCTTGGCCTCTTCCCCTACCCAGGGAGGGGCGAGGTGCAGGCCTGTCCTGCTGTGGAGCTGTTGATTGGTCAGAGGGCCCTGGGGCTGCTGAGCCTGTAAGACTGTGGGGGGGGGGTTGGGGGAGGGTGCTCCCCTTCTCCCTAGGGAGGCCTTGCCCAGTGGGGTGTTTTGGGCATGGCTGCCAACCAGTGCTGTAAGCTGTGTTAGGTCAGTGGTAAATGAGGACAGATGAGGGCTAGTTGTCCACCTCTTCCTAGCCTGGGGGTGGCCCAGCTCTTCAGAGCAGGGACTAGGAGAAAACCGGGCAGTAGGGTTTAGGGATGAGGAGGGAACTGTGGTGAGAGGCCCTCTCACCTTCCTGCTGGCTTTCAGCAGGGATACTGAAGTAAGTGCTGGGTGAAAGTGGCCTGAGTCCATGCCTTTGCATGGTCTCTGCTAGAGAGCTCAGCCTGCCTTCTTTCTCATTTTGCCTGGTGGCAGTGTTGGGAATAGGCTTTGGGGGGAGAGAAATTAGTCCCAACATGAGCAGGGGCAAGTGTGTTCATTAAATGGTCCCTGAGGGAATCAGAGGCCTTAAATTAAGATTCAGCATAGGACAACCTAGGTTGCAAAGTGAGTTGAAGGCCAGCCAGAACTGCATAGGAAGACCGTGTCTCAAAAAGCACCCCCCCCCCAAAAGAACAATTCAGCCTAGCAGTCAAGAAGTTCTGGGCCATTTCCTCATGAAGTGAAGGTGATGTCCCTACCCTGCCCGTGACATGAGGGAGATCCACGGTGTGCAAATGTATGTAAGACACACAGTGAGCTTATGGTGATATAGCAAGTAGAAAGGACTTGCTGCTGTGTGATTCTCAATAAATCGCTTGGGCCCTTTGAGCTTATTTATTCCATCTGTGAAATGAAGGCACTGCCAGCCCTTTAGAAGGTGCTTGGACCTATGGTGGAAGGCCTTCCACAGAAGCTATGACCTGTCAGCACCCCACGTGGCTTCTGCACCCTTTCAGGTCTGGCCTCTGTCCAGCTCTCCATTCCTTATCTGTCCCTCTGGGCTCCTCAGCCCCCTTGCTCCTGACTTCCACACATCAGTTCTCTTTCATTGCTCCTGCCCTGCCTTTCTATGGCCCCCTATCCTTCCTCCAACCTGGCCTGGGGTCCCCTGGTATGTTCTGCCATGCCCCAGGCTACGAGCTCCCTGTTGTTGGCAGGAGCCAGGCCTGCTTTCTCTGTGCACTGCTGTTTCTTGGGCATGAACTTATGCAGTGCCTGGCTAGACATAGTTGCATGTGTGTGCTGTCTCAGCCCGGCAGGGGTGTCACTGAGCACTGACTAAGGTAGGATAAGTGGGTATCTAGGGAAGAGAAGGTAAAGTAGAGGCCCAAGCTTGTTAGCCCCCCTGAGACTCCCTCTTGTATTCTCTCTGCATAGAGGAACAGGAGCGACTTCGTTTGGAGAGGGAGCGGGAGCAGGAGCAGAAGAAGGCCAGGCTGGCACATGCCCTGCCTGTGGAAGAACCCCGAATTGAGGCACCACCCCTGCCCCTGTCT
>PVJX010046505.1:0-12270 GCA_004027295.1 Dolichotis patagonum | reverse complement strand
AAAAATGTTATGGTGGAAGAATGTGACAGAGCAAAGCTGTTTAGTTCATGGTGGCAATGAATCAGAGAAATAGTACAAAGCAGAGAGGCTGAGGGACCATATACAGTACCCAAGGTAATGTAACAAGGTTATGTGCCCGTGAAGGCACACTCAGGAATGTGCTTTCCTAATTTGCTAGGCATTTCTTAGTCTAATGAAGTTGACATATCATGATTAATAATGTAGCACAATACAAAATCCTCATATGAAAATTAATAGTAATCCTGTACACTAATAATGAAGCCACTGAGAAAGAAATTAGGAAAAAAATACCATTCACAAAGCCACCAAGAAAAATTAAATACTTAGTAATTAACCTAGCTAAGATGTGAAAGACCTACAATGAAAACTATAGTACTCTGAAAAAGGAAGTCAAAGAGTTCAGAAAATGGAAAGATAACATCTGTTCCTGGATACCCAGAACCAATACCATCAAAATGGCTATCCTTCCAAAATTGAGATACCGATTTAATGTAATCCCAATCAAAATTCCAGCAGTATTCTTTATGGAAACTGGAGAAATAATCCTGGATTCACACAGAACCAGAAGAGACTCAGAGTTGCAAAAGTAATCCTGGGCAACAGGAGCAAAGGAGGAGGCAATACAATCTTAAACATAATTAAGTTATATTACAAAGCTGCTGAGATAAAAACAGCATGGTAGTGGTACAAAAACAGACATAGGATCAATAGAACAGAGCAGAGGCTGCAGATACAACTCCATGTACATTCAGCTATCTTATCTTTGACAAAGGAGCAAAAAACATATACTGGAAGAAAAATAGTTTCTGTAATAAATGGTGTTGGGAAAACTGGCTATCCACATGCAAAAGATTGAATCTAGTCCCATTATCTCTCCCTGTACACTAAATTAAAATCAAAATAGATCAAAGAACTAGATGTTAGAACAAAATCATCCTGCTGAAAGACAAAATAGATAAAATTCTTTGAGTCATGATCATAGGCGAGAACTTTCTGAACAGAATGCTAGTTACACAGGCCATAGTACTGTATTGAGAGTCAACAAATGTGATCATAGCAAATTAAAAAGCTTCTGTACAGCAAAGGAAACAATCAACAGAGTGAAAAGACAACCTACTGAATGGGGAAAAATATTTGACAGGATTCCTCAGACAGAGGACTAGTATCTATAATATATAAAGAACTCAAAAAAACTTAGACCTCCTCTCCCTGCCCCCCCCGTAGTCAGGGATTATAAGAACATTTACATAAAGAACACATAATTTATAGCATTGTTTATAATGGTCACCCAAGGAGTCAAATACAAAGAACATTTACATATAGACACATAATTTATTACATTACATATAGAACATTACATAAAGAACATTACAAAGAACATTTACATATAGGACACATAATTTATAGCATTGTTTATAATGGTCACCCAAGGAGTCAAATACAAAGAAAGTGCAGGAAATCTGTTCACACATTAAAGACCTTGAGAATCCAGCTGAAGGCCTGGATCCCACAGAAATAACCTGCATGAGTTCAGCTGAAGACCTACAGCCCATGACAATGCCTCCCAAGAATCCAACAGGAGGCCTAGAGCCCACAGCAATCTCTTATGTAAGTCTATTTCATGGCTCTGTGCTGAGAAGGCCTCAAGGTCAGTAGTGGAAGCTAGAAAGTCTGCTCCAGCAGAGTGAAGGATCTGTGCTAGTAAGCTGAGGGTTCTGCACTGGAGCCAGGCAGCAATGCTCAAAGTAAGAACCAGAGCTTCCCCAAAAAGTACCACAGTGACAATGAGGTTCCAAGCTCCTCTGAAGATGAGAACAGCCTACTTCACATCAGGAAGCCACCATTACAAGATTTACCTGGAGACTGAACCGCACACATCTTCCCCTCCAGAGCAAGCAAGTGATGCTCAAAGTAAGGACCAGAGCCCTTCAAAGTGAACCACAGCCATTCTTGGTGACAAGGTCCCAAGATCTTCTGATGATTACAGCTAAGTTCCTATTAGGGAATCCTGCATGACAAGGTCCTCTAGAAGATCCAACAGCTCCAAAAGAACCAACAGAACTAAACACCACCACCACTTAGGAGAACCCACAATGCTACTCTTCCTCTCCAGGACTCCTTTTTATGCTGGCAACAGTTCTCAGGTGGGCCATCTACACTCAGCACCGTGCTGATTCAGTTCAGCTGGTATTTAAATTGACTTTCAGTTTTCAATCCACCACACCCTCAAATACAAGATTCAATCAAAAAGTGGGTAAGTGAAATGAAAGACACTTCACAAAAGTACAAATGGCCAAGAAACACATGAAGAAATACTCAACATAACTGGCCATTAGAGAAATGCAAATTAGAACAACACTGAAATTCCATCTTATACCAGAAAGAATGGCCATCACTAAGAAATCAAATAATAAGAAATGCTAGTGAGGCTGCAGGGTAAAAGAATCCCTATCTTATTGGTGGGAATGTAAACTAGCATTACCACCGTAGAAATCAGTATGGAGGTTCCTCAAAAACTTAAAACTAAAAATTCCATTTGACTTAGCACTTCCCCTTCTAGGTAAAGTACCTTCCTGAAAGAATTGAAGACATCACCGTATGGGATACATGTATAAAAATATTAACAGCAGTAGTATTCATAATAGCTAAACCTTATGTGTCTATATGTCCATCAACAAATGAATGAACAAAATGTGGTATCTATATACAATGGAGTATTACTCAGCCATAAAGAATAAGTTTAAGTCCTGTTTAGGAAAGTGGATGTACCTTGAGATCATGTGAAGTGAAATAAGCCAGGCACACAAGCTTAAATATTATCACAAGGTTTCTCTTACATGAGAAACCCAAAGCACAAATAAAGAGCAAAATAAAAGCTAACTTTTATACATCTTTCTAAAAGGGGAAGGTTATTAAGAAATGGAGGGAGGAGGAAGAAAGGGAAGGCAAGAGGACTGAAAAAGGGAACTTAATATGTTAAGTAAATGTACCAACTCTACACAAGGAATAGAAATACTATTAGGGCAAGCATCCTTTTTACCTCCCCCCCAAAAAGAAAGGGGTCAGGAGATGGATGCAGGGGGGAGGCAGCAAGAGAAAGGGTATAAAAAAGGAATTAAGATGTATTATGTACACATACCAACTGCTGACAAAAACTGTAAACATTATGTACTACAAACATGTATTAATAAAGGAAATGATTTGGAAAATGAATGATTAATGATTATACCAGGTAAATTTGGGAGATATTATATTCAATATATACAAAAACACAAAATAAATAAAAACCAAGTACCTTGAAGTTAAAAGATTCTTGTGGTAGCATAAATACTTCAGTGGCTCCATGAAATTCTAACTGGGCCTGTTTTTTCTGGCTGGTTCCTGCCCTGTGACCTATTCTGACACCCTCTGAAATAGGTAAAGGGTTTAAATGAACATTATCTAGAGCTGAATCTTGGTTCTCCCAATCCTTCTGTGGGCATATCACTGGAAAGTTATAATCCCAAGCCTCCATTTTCTCATCAATAAAATGGTGGTAAGGACTGGATCACAAGTTGGTACTGTTTACCAAGTTGAAGTACACAGAAGTCTTTAAAATCTTTATTAAATATAGTGAAGGCCCTGGGTTTCTTCCTAGTTCCCAATACAGACAGACGATTCTGAACAAGTCAGTCACTGGGGAGTGGAATTCCTGTTCTCATTAGCTGTGGTCTTGGCCGTAGATGTAGTCATGGCACTGGTGGCAGCAGGAATGGAAAAGATGGAGTTTGGCTACCCTGGCTTCCCAAACAACATGGTCAAAATGTCTAAGAAAAATAATTTTTTTGTACTTCAAACTTTTGGCTACATATAAAGAAAACATTTGCCTACTAGGAAAAGAATTTTCTGAAATTTCACAGAAAACAGATTAGTAGGAAATGTGCTTTCTCAGAGAATTAGTAACAATGGCCTCTAACTCTGCCTAGATTAAAAATAATGACTTATTAAACTGGAAATTCACTGTGGGGTAAAACTATTGTGCTTTCTCAGCTTGTGCAGTTGGGGCTGGACAGATGCAAAGCAGCCCACTCGAGTCACTGTTATTTACTGTCCTGTGGATGTGACTGAGTGCTCAGCGAGTCCCAGACACTGGGCTTCCACAGTCTTAGATTGTGCAAATCCTCATGTAGCTTCCAAGATATCTCCCTCTATTCTACAGTTACTCAGAGAAATTAAGTTCCAAACTCAATGACGCAGCCTGGGAGTGGCAGTTCTTTGACTTTGTACCAGCCTTTTGGTCCGCTAGAGGTCAGAGGCATGCCAGCCATGGACAGTTACACTAACTCAAAGAGACCAAAAAGCAGTTTACTAACTTCCCTTTGGCTTTTGGTCAGTTGCCTGCAACAAGCATTCCTTCCTTATGGCTGTGGCCCCATAAGACATTAAATTATAGACAAAAAAGGCGAATTGCGTGTGAAGAATTAGATTCTTTCAAAGAACATTTCCACTTAGCAACAGGCGTGCATTTTGCACTCTTCTCATCTAGAACTGAGAATGACTGCCACCGTGCCTGTGCTCCCTAACACTCACGTAGAGTCCACCCTTTCATTAACGTTGAACACCTCTGTGGCAACACAATCATTGTTCTCATGCCAGTCCTCAAGGTCAGCTTCGATCTGGGTTGCTTAAGTAACATCTCAGGACAGGTGAAGTCCTTGGCCAGTCATCTGCAACCACAATTCTTGAGACGGTGGCCTCCATCTATAAAAATGATAAATCACTACCAATCTATAAAATTGAGGATACACCGAATAGAATGTTTTACCACCCAATTAGAAGAATCAACTCGAAGAGTATATATACCCAAGTCCATAAAATTATTTTACAAATTAACAATAGTTAACTGAACATTCAACTTTGAACTTTGTATAATTAAGCACCGGGGATATATATATATATATATATATATATATATATAAATGATATATAGACAATGTGTATGTGTAAAATAATCTTAAAATGTTTTATTTCTGAAACAATAGCCTTTAAAAAAAACTTACTGCTACTGATTTCTTATCTTATACCACAAGTCAGAAGTTGAAACCACCCATGATTATATTACAGTTAAATGCATTTCATCACTACTGCACAGCAGGATGCAGGCAGATGTCTATTTTATTCTAAGGTATTCCAGAACAATGAAGTTGGACAGTGGACCTGCCTTGGTCACTGCTGCCTTGTGTGTCCTCTCAGCTTTCTTTGCAGAAGTAAGAACCGGGAAAAGGGAACTTGCCTCCCAGTTGGTTTCATCACCATGGGATTTCGTAAAACTTATAGAAAATTAAGAGCACTCTCAAGATTTTACAAATCCTGACTCTTAGCCACCCATTGCCATGCAGGCTTCTTTCTGACAATCGCAACCATAGCTCTTATCGCTTTCCTGAATGTGGGCTAACATCTACAAAATATAGACTCTCTCTTGCTGTAAAGGAATTTTATATTGAGCTGGATGGGAACTGACAGATTCTGCTCCCCAAATACCATCAGCTTCACAAGCTAGGCACCTGAAGTCCTAGAACTGTTTGAGGTTCCAGAACTTCTTGGTAGAACTTCATTCATTTTATTGAACAATTTTCTCTCATACTTCAAATCCTTGTGCAAAGCCCCCTCAATTCACCCCTGCTCCCCTCCAGCACCATTACTATAGCTTGGAACACGGAAGCAGTTCAATAAAATAGGGACAGGCAGAGAAGAGAAACAGAAAATCCAGGATTTAGGTCAAAATCTAGAAAGCAAGCAGAAGAGGGATTAGAATGATGGAAAAGTAAACAGAACACCTTGGAGGATCAGAAGGCAGCGATCTATGGACTGGTTAAGCGCCCAGACTCTGAAGTCATTTCAACTAACAATAAATGCTGTTAAAGAGAAAAACAAAAACAAATACAAAAAAAAAAACAGGTGCAACGTAACAAAGGTGTGCCCGTGTGAGGGGATTTAGACAGCATGCCACCGGAAAACATCTTGGTGGCTGCAGCATTTAAGCTGTTACTCTGATGGCCTTGGTTTAGGGATGCCAGCTGTGTGACCTTGGGTAGATTATTCAACCTCTCTGCCCAGCCTCTCCGTTTTCCATCTGAATTATGGAGACAAAGGCAAGTACTTCACAGGACTGGAACAATGTAAAAATAAAGGGGCCTATACCATCTGGCACAGACTCAGTAGGTACTGAGTGACTGCCATTCTAGGAACGTTGGAGCCCTTTGCCACGTGGGGTTCAGGAGAAGAGACAGAAATGCAAGGTGTGCGCGGGGCCCTAGCACATCTGCTCCTAGCCTGAGTTCCCAGGTAGAGGCCAGGTAGTAGTATCTCCAGGCCTCGCTTTTTGCCAAAAGCTAGGATGCTGAAAGGTACAGGGGTCTGAGCCACGCGGTCACTTGGCGGTCGCTCACGCCCACCCCCGGGGTGGAGTGTCCCCAAGGCAGCCATCTTGGGTGCTCTCGCGACAAATTTCGTCACGCTGCGCTGCGGGACAGCACAGCAGGGTGCTCGTGGGCGTGGACAGATGAGCCCCCTCCCACTGGGGGGCGAGACCCACTCCTCCACGCGGACTCGAGGGGCGCCAGCGCCTCGGGATGCTGGAAGCGGGGAGCAGCCTGGCAACGTCACGGAGGGGGTCCCCAAGGTGTAGGAGGACCTCAGGCCGCGGCACCCCACCCCCGAGAATGGGCTTCTGCCCTGCTGCTCTCCCCGCAGCTCGCCGCGGGCCCTGGGACCGCGCCCCAGCCTGCGCGCCTCCGCTGGGCTCCTGCGCGTGGTGCACCCAGCAGCTCGGCCCTCCCGCCACCCGCGACTCACCGCTTCCCCCCGGCCGCCGCCCGCGCCGCTCGCTGGTCCCACTCAGCGCCGCCTCCGCCGCTACCGGAAGCGCCACGGAGGCCCGGCGCGCGGCCGCCTCGGAGCGCGTCCCCGCGAGCTCGTCCCCGCGCGCGCGCCCGCGGGTGGGAGGCCCGGCGGGGCCGGCGCGTCTGCGTCTCAGCCTCCCGCGCTGCAGACTGGACCCCTGATAACCGCCTTCAGCTTCTGGGCGCTTGTCAGACTCTGGCTCTGTAGTGAACCAGGTTCATCCTGATGGTGGAGGCCTCCGCTTTGCACTTCGGCTTCCTGTATGGGATGATTCCTTCCTCAGTCGTCTCTTCATTCCCAGAGCCTTTCATAGAATCAGCATCCACTCGTGCCTTCATTCATTTAGACAGTTCCCAAAGCGTAGTCTTTGGCCCCACCGCCGCTGCAAAGAGACTTTGGGTGGCACAAATGGCCCGCTTTACGTCACCCAGGCTGCTATAAGGAGACCAGCCCGCAGAGGAGGCCAAGCGCAGAGGACGCTGGTTAGGGAGGTCAGGCTGCAGAAACTGCAGAGATGTGGGCAGGTGTCTTAGATCATGCTGGTAACAGCACAGCTGGTGAGGTACACTGGAGCCTGAACATATTATTGAAGAAGAGAAAATCTAAGAAGTGATGATTTCCACCATGTTAATGGAAAGAGATTCCATTTTTAACGACACAGTCCTTTCCCAAGTAAACTATAAATGTAGTGCAATTTAAAACAAAATCAGGAAATCGCTAGTGTGTGTTACGTGTAACTTCAAAAGCTGACAGTAAAATATATGTAGGAAAATAAAGAGCCTGAAAATAGCCACAGTTTTGAAGAAAAGAACAAGGTAGCACCACTTGTCCTACAGATGCAAAATTTGTTCTGAAGTGATGGTAAACAAAAGCGGTCATGCACCTAGACAGGAGGTTATAGGTCCCTGTAAGTGCGGAAGAAATCTGCTCTGAGCTGGCATTACAGGTCAGGGGGAAAAGGCGAAACATTCATTAAACAATATCGGGACAGTCGAATTCCCCACCTATCTTGTACACGGGACTTAACTTCAGGTGAATTAATGATCTAAATGTGAAAAACAAAACTTCCAAAATTCAAACGACATTTCATGGTTGATTAGAATTCCTATGAATGTTTCGCTTATATGCTGGGCTCAACAAGATTAAAAAAGAAAAAAAAAACACCTAAGAGATTCTTCCTTTTAAAGAATTTATAGTCTCTTTAAGACTAATCGTCATTTAAAACAAATGGTAACCATTCAATATAAAACTTACAACAGTGTTATGTGGGTTATGCAACTGCATTCTATGTAGGATAGGAAGGGATAGACCCAGCTGGCTACATCTGCAGTTGCAGGGGAGATACAGTAGATACAAATGTATCAGTGACCTGTTGTCCCAATAAAGTTACATCACAATCACAAACCCTCAGGGTACAGCGATACAGTTTTATTTTGTTCCTGAATCTCAGGTTGGTTGGGCAGTTAGCTCGTTTGAGCTGGACTGTCTGGAACAACACTTACTCTGTTCATGGATGGCTGAGCGATGTGGGAGGCTGTGCTGGATTAGGCAGGGCCCTCTCATATGCCTGGGGCCTTTCCTGGAATACTGGGCTGGCTTGGCTGTGCTCCACTAGTCTCACCCCTCCAGGAGACTGGCATGGGTACATTCACGTGGAAGAAAGAAGGCATAACTGAGGTTTCTTGAGACCAAAGCTTAGAACTGGCACACCTTCACTTATACTGCATCGTGTTGGGTCAAGGAAAGTCACGAGAACAACCCCATATTTAAAGCAAAAATAGACTTTATTTCTTGATAAGAAGAATGGCCAAGCAATAGTTTACAGGTTAAAGAATTGGTGGTTATTGCTATTATTTAAACAACTTTTTTGTGTGCAGTTTTTCTGGGGAACACCTGTCTTCCCTCATTTCATTTGATCTGGTCAAATTGTCAGTCACAGTACTTTTCTTTTTCATGCCGGCCAGTCATTAGTACATGACCAAGGTGGGTCTCATAGAAGCCTGTCCTGAATTTATATGTTGACACTGGGAAAGTGCACCCATCCCTCCCTTCCCCACTCTGCCACACAAAAACAAATACTGGGATAGCTAAACTCAGAGAACATGAGTTAGTGGCTGCCAGAATTACCCCATTGCCAGTCTACAGAAGTGAAATTGAGCTGAAAGGTATGAGATGGATTTTAGACGTCATAACCTGAAACCTTTGGCTCAGCCAGCCCTAAAGGTAGATCTACTTCCCAGTTATAAGGCCCAAGAAATTTGCCCTACTCTCCCCCGCTCCTTTGTTTCTTTCTGTCTTTTTTTTTAGTTTGATTTCTACCCCTGACTGACTCAGGGATTTGCAGAAGTGATGACATTATGGCTGAGCCCAGTGTAATTTTAAATAGTCAAAAAAGGAGGTAGAGGAAGGAAGCAAAAAATGAGATGAGCATTAAAAACAGAAAACAGATGTCTGTATATGTTTGCAGCATTATTTTAAATAAAGTTATTCTAGAAACTGATTCCATGAAGTAGAAATTCTATTTTCATTTGATGCTGAAATGGGGTGCTTGTATTGATGAAGGTTGCAAAACCTTTGCGTTTTAGTATGGACTTTGAACTGCTCAGGACACACCAGAAAAAAAACAGTGCTTAAGTCAGCAAGGACAGAGGCACATTTCTGAGCATAGTTAAAGTTCAGTGAGCTGAGCAAAGATCTTGTTTAATGTATCACAAGATTAAAGTTTCATTAGGGCAGAAATCCAATGAAGACAGATACTTTTGCTTGTAAGTTAACTTTTTAATGTAAACTTTAAATTCCAGATTATAGTCACTGACACTTTTGATAATAAAAGAAATGTATAATTTGAAAAATGTGGAAAACAAGTACATGTACTCTCTCAATACTACTTCCAGAAATCTTGTCAGGTTTTTAGTGTTTTCTTCCACTATTTTCTTTTCTTTTCTGACCTATCAAACTTCTATTCATTCAGTGTTTGAATTTTAGCTCTCTACGTATCTCTCAAGGCATAACACCAATTTTGTCATAAAGGTGCATTATTGTGGGTTTATAAAACCCACATTTATTCTTTAGATTATTGATGAATTATTAATTTTAATTTTATGAATTTTATTATATTAAGCAATATTATATTACATAATGTTATATTGTTATATATTCCTATATGCAATATTTTTATATATTACATATTATACTCAATATTGTTATATAATATATGTAATATTAAAATATATTGCTGTATTGTATATAGTATATATTGTTAAATTGTTATGTATGGTTATATATTGTTGTACTACACAATGAGTTTTATTATATTAAACAATACATTATATATTAAAATATCAAAAAATAAACTATTGAATTTTTAATATTTATTGTTTATGAAAAAGAATCAAAATTTTCAACATCGAATGGTTTTTGGTGTACAAAATCTAAAAAATAACAACAGAACAGAATTCCTATATGAATTACAATGAAAATATCAATATAACTTTCCAACAAAAATAACTTTTAATTCAATTATCACACCTGAGGCAGTCTTCACACATGACAACAACAATTTCCATACACACAGGTCATGTGTATGTATCATGCACACTGACAGCACATGTGCTTTGTTTGCCTGGCCTTTTTGTAGAACATACCTGACATTTCACTGGTCTTATTGTTTTACCAGGAAGCTCTTATCATATTATACAATGTATAATTAACAGGAACATAGAACTCAATAAAATATTAAATTTTTAATATGTATTGCACATTTAGGAATAAATATCAACATTTTCACAACTGTGTACTTGCTTACAAAATCTAAAAGATAACATCAGAAATAAATTTCTATACGAACTACAGTGAAAATACTAACAGAGCTCTACAATGCAAATAATTTTGGCTTCAATAGTCACACCGGAGGCAGTCTTCACACATAGCAACCACACGCTCCATCCACACATCTCACTCACACTGACAGCACATGTGCATAACTTTCCTTTCCTGCATGGCAGGCCATTCTTGCCACCTGTCTTGTCATCCTGTTTTGCCAGGAGCTTCCTACTATGTTGTACAAATGTGCACTTACTAGGTAAGTTAGATATCAGTAAAATAAAATATCAGGAATGTAATGAGTGTTCAGAATAGACATCATCATTTTCACATCAACTATGTACTTGTCTACAAAAGCTAAAAGATAACATCAGAAATAAAAACCTATGTGTGCTACAGGGTAAACATAAACAAAAGTCTACTGCAGAAATAATCTTTGCTTAAACTGTCATGCTCAAGGCAGTCTTCACACAGGACAACTACATGTTCCATACATGAATACTGCTTACACTGATAACAAACACATTTTGTTTCCCTGTCCATTCTTGTAGAGCACTTGTGACATCTTCTTTGGTTTTCCTGTTGTCTTAGTAGCTCTTTGTGATGCCATACCTGCCTGTTTACTTGTCAGCCCAACAGTGTGGTACACAATTTTTTGTGCAGTTCCTGGGGCAGAAACATCTTTTTCTTCTGCTGTAAATGTTCTTTAATGAGTTCCAATCCCAATCTCCTAAGAAAATTTCTCCGTGATATTTTGTACTTGTTATTTGGTTTGTAAACTGTCAGACTATGTCACATATGATTAGGGTTATGTAAAACAACCATTGTCCTATATTTTGTGTTTCGCATGACATCATGGCTGCTGTATAACTCATCAACATTTCCTCGACCTTTGGTTTTGTTGTAGGAAGTTACTATTTAAGACTTTCATTTTGTCGAGGTTTTCCTATCAATATTTCCATCATGGTGCAGTGTTGACAATATCAGTACCAGTTTGTTTTTCTTTGTTAAATATGAGGCACAGGTATCTTTCTGAAATCCAAAGATTGTACTATGCTATTCTCTTTGGA
This sequence comes from Dolichotis patagonum, assembly GCA_004027295.1. Taxonomy (NCBI): domain Eukaryota; kingdom Metazoa; phylum Chordata; class Mammalia; order Rodentia; family Caviidae; genus Dolichotis; species Dolichotis patagonum. The sequence goes on along the minus strand of PVJX010046505.1, from coordinate 475 downwards.
TATTGCAACATTTCATTTAGAATTTCTGCTTGGTTCCTGTGACAGTTCTTATACTTGTCAATGTGTGTTCTGTTAGTGAATGTAATATCAGTTGGAAACGTAAACCAACTGTTGAATGTCACATTCTGATTAGTTTGGGAGATGGGGACAATAAGTCTGTTCACAACAACATTTGGTTTATTACTACACAAATGAGGACTTGGTGACCCAGTTCTAAGACAGATTTGTAAACTGAAAGCATAATAGATCTTTGAATCTACAACAGTATAACTTTCTATGCCATATTTTGGAGGACTTTTGGAAATAGAGTGGATCTTTGAGTTATAACCAGCCTGACATATGAACAACTTGGATTATGACCAGACTTCTAGTTTTAACTTATAACTAAAACCTTGAATTACAACCTGAATGTTACCACTTGTGGTTCTGGGTGGTCTCAGACACAGAGTTAACCCTTAAAGAGTTTTGGAAGGCA
>PVJX010046504.1:0-12252 GCA_004027295.1 Dolichotis patagonum | reverse complement strand
GTGTAGAGCTTATAAACAGTTTACGAGAACCAACTATATAACACATGTTGAAATGAACAACTACTTTGAAGAAAAAGAGACACTACAATACCCAGTGCTGATTCCATAATGTCATGATGTGAAGTCCAGCAAAACTATCACTTTTTGTTCAAAGTGATCTTAGCTTGCTTTGCCTTGTTTAAGTTCAACACACATTAAGAAATGGACAGCTGTTTTGAGGAGAATGAAAGACACTATGACAGCCATTCTTGGCTTCCCTAATGTCTGGTCTTGAAGACCTGAAATACCCTCCTCGTCCTGCTCAGATCAATTCCATACTAGGTTGTTTCATGTGAATTCCCTGTATGTGACAATATGGACAACTATTTAGAAGAAAACAAGAGTCAATATGATAGAGAGTGAATATCTCCAATTGCCTAGTTTTGAAAATTTTGTCTCTTACATTGCTTTCTTGTGATCCGCTTTGCCCTGTTTTGTTGTGTTTAATTTTACCCTTTTATATAATTGCATGTATATTTGAGTGGGTAAGATGGATGACCATATTGCTGTTTTTGTCAGATCATGGAGCAGAACTGTTAACAGTCTCACTGTTTGAATGTCTACTTTGCATGTTTTAATTTTGTAATTTGAACAACTATTTCCAAGAAGTCAGTATGTAATTTGTCAAGTAATAATTTCTTAGGTTTTTTGTTTTTGTTCTTTTCCTTTTTTCCTTGGAATACTGTATTGTTGCTACCGTTTATTCTGTTTTGTTTTGTTTTGTTTTGTTCTCTTTAAATAAAATTATTTTTAAAAAAAGAAACTAAAGATAGACTATCCAATCTTGAAGACAGGTTTGCAAATTGTGATCATGAAAGGAAAGATCTCTTAAAAATAACAATGAAACAGGAAGTAACAATACAAAGGCTAGAAGATGACAAGAGGATCTACAACTTAAGAATAAAAATGTGAGTGAAGAAACAGAGGTAAATACAAATGAAATACAAAGGCTATTTACAGAAATAATTAAAGAAAATTTCCCAAGCACAGGAAAAGGAAATTATATTCAGATAAATGAGGCATACAGAACTCCAGCCCGCTATAACCAAAATAGATATACACACAGACATATAATAATCAAGATCCCAGAAATTCAACATAAGAACAGAATATTAAAAGCTGTCAGGGAAAAGAAACAGATCACCTTTAAAGGAAAACCCATCAGAATCATGACAGACTTCTCAACACAAACCATCAAATCAAGAAGAGCTTGGAGTGAAGTATTCCAAGTCCTGAAAGAGACTAGATTGATGTACCCTGCAAAACTATCTCTCAAAATTAATGGAGAAACAAGATGCTTCCATGACAAAGAGGAATTGGAGGAGTTCATGACCACCAATCCAACCCTACAAAAAATACTGGAGGACATTCTAGAGAGAGAGAAAAGACCATGGTTTAAGAACAGTGGCAGAAGGGGTTCACTGAACTGGGTAGACAGTGAAATGAAGGGGAAAAGTAGACAACCAACAGCAGAAAAATAGCATGGCAGAGAAGGTTGGCCATAATCACTAATATAGATGGCCTCAATACACTAATAAAAAGAAACATAAGTAGAGTGGATCAGGAGATAAGGTCCATCAAGATGCTCTATATAAGAAATATAATTAACCTGAAAGAGGGTTTATAGACTGAAAGTCTAAGATGAGAAAACAATGCTCTATGTGACAGGGAATCAGAAAAAATAGGGGTAGCTTGCCCATCAGCTGCAGATTGGTTGGAAAGACATGACACTTTTATACAATGGAGAACTACTCAGCTGTAAGGAAGGAAAACCTTGAGGCTCTTGTAGGTAAATGGATATAACTTGAGATCATGCTCAGGGGTTAAAAGGTTCAGAATCACTTAGGTGAATAGCCGGTTGCCTCCCTAATCTAAAAACTAAAGGACTTAGTGGGATACAAAATGTACAATGCACCCTGTGAAAGTAAAAGGGGAGAAATTGTCTAAAAAGGGAAGGCAGTGGCCATTGTTAATCTTGTATTATGATTTGAAACCCATATTTTTTCATCGCTCTGTTTAGTTTGGTTATATTCTGTTCCAGTTTGTCTACTCATACTAGATTTGATGGCATGAACTATTCCAAAGATAACAGGATATACTATGGTAACCATTTTTGATTTCCTATTAACTTAACTTGAAGACCTGTATTGCTTTCACTGTCTTGTTTTGACTGATTTTATTTGAATCTATTTTGTTTGATAGTATCAAGTCTGAGGGTAGAGGCAACTACTTTGAAGACAACAAGATTCATTATGATACCCATTCTTGTTTGACTATTATCCTCTTCTGAAGTCCTGTAATGTCTCCAATGTTTTGTTTTTATTGATTTTGTTCTATACTGCTATGTTCAATTTTATTATGCCTGATAATATGGGCAATGCTTTTGAAGATAACAAGAGGCATTATGGTAACCATTGTTGATCACCTTGTATTTTGGTTTTAAGTCATGTACTATTTCCATCCTTTTGTTTTGACTGACCCCGTTTTGTTTTGTCTCATTTGGTTTTATTCTCTTTAAAAAAATATAAAAACCCTAACTCTCATAAAAAACTTCTTAGGCAGAGTCGGCCAAGTTATTAACGACTAATTCCTCACCTCAGGACTAGACATGGAGAAACTCAGAAATGCAGAGTAACAGTTTCCTTTGAACTCATTTTCTTGAACCAGCTGATTTTCTTTAGATTCTTTAGATTCTCTTTAGAGAATTTTCTTTAGATTCTGTATTACAAAGCTTGGACCCCCAATTGGTTACTCTAAACCCACAGAGCCACCTGTGACAGGTGACCCCAATTGGTTACTCTAACCCCACAGAGCCACCTGTGACAGGTGTGACCTGTGACCATGAAGCAGACCACCAGATCTGCTTATCTATAAAAGACCAGGACAAGGAAAGCCCTCTGGCACCCTACTTTCAGGACCCCTCTTGGGTATCTACCAGAAGCTATTTTTCTTCTTCTTACTTCCAAGGAACACTCTGCTAGCTTCTTCCTTTCTGTCTATGAGTGTGATTTCTAGGTTGATAGCTGTTTTGGTACTTAATTCCTATGACAGTGGAGAGAGAAAGTCTCAATCATCTAAGCTCCTATCTTAAAAGCCTAGAGAAAGAAGAGGGAAACAAGCTAAAAACAATCGGAAGGAAAAAATAATTAAGAGAAGAAATCAGTGAGGTTGAAAAAAGAAAAGAGAGAAAATCAACAAAGCAAAGAACTGATTCTTTGAAAATATCAGTAGCATAGAGCAACCTTTAGCAAAACAAAGAGAAAGAAGGAAGAAAATATAATTTCTGATATTAGAAGCAGCATCCCTGCAGGACTTACAGATATTACAAAGTGTGAAAGAAAAACCAAAAACAACTCCACTTGGACAAGATAGATCAACTGACCATGAAGCAGACCACCACAGTTCACCCAATTCAAAATGGGCCTTTTGAGTAGATTTGCAATTCTTAAAGGAATTAACTTATAGTTTTAAAACTTCCAAAAAAGAAATCTCCAGGCACAGATAGTTTTATTGGTGAATTCCATCAAATGTTTAAATTGTGGAAAAAAGAAAGCTATAAAACAATGTTCATAGATTCACATAGATGCAAATACTCTTAACAAGAGATTATTCCACAGCTGGAAGCATGATTCAGTGGCAGAGCACTTGCCTGGAGTGTGTGAGGCAATGGGCCCAAACTCACAGCAGCAAACCTAAACTATATTAGCATTCAGAGTTCAGCAGCACATAAGGGCCTGGGGCTATGGCTCCGTGGCATAAGTGCCTACCTGGCAAGTGCAAGGTCCTGAGTTCAATCCTTAGTGTTGGAAAAAAAATAGTACATGAGAAGAATTATATTTTATGACCAAGTGGAATTTTTTTTCATGGGTGCAAAGCTGTTTCATTCAGTATTTGAAAATTTATAGCATTAATGTGCCAAGGAAGAAAAAAAGTAACATAAATTGTAAAAGGAAAACCTGATAAATTTAAACCTTTTGCTTTGAGGAAGACACCATTAAGGAAACTAAAAATTAAGCCACAGACTGGAGAAAACCTTTGCAGGATGTGTGTTCGTGTTGTCTCCAGGAGAAGGGCACTCACAAATTTACGGCAGGATGGCCCAGTAAGAGTGGGCAAGTGATGTAACAGTCACAAGAGACATGTGGGTGACCACAGCAAATAAAACACCTGCGGCACTTGCACATTTTAATCAAGTGAGATCCCATGACAAAACCTAGGAGTTATTACAGTTAAGAAGACTGAGCCCGGCAAGCATCAGTGAGGACCTGCTGCGACCAGGAAACCCAGCATGGTGCAATCATTCAGGAAGCTGTTGAGAAGAGCAGTGCAAAGCTAGACCATGGCATGGTCATTCCACCAGGAACAGTGAACAGCAGAGTCCACACGAGCATTCGATATGAGTGCAGCTGCATCTTCATTCTCAACAGCCCTGTTTGGCTTGTGTTTAGCCATCCGCCTCGCAGTCATAGACAGGGTATTTTCAGAGGTGACTGAATCTAGAACATGTGATTGATTCTTGATACAATGCTAGGATTAAGGGTGCTGGGATTAAGAGTGGGTGATTACTAAAGCACCCCATGATTGGCTTATTATCACCCTAATCCTGGTAGCCTGGATACAATACAAGGGACAAAAAGAGACTTGTCTCCTCATCTTGCTTGCTTTGCTATCCTCTGCCCACCATGAACTGTTCTCCTCTGCCAAGCCACCCTCCTTGGAGTCAGCAGATTATGGACTAAAATCTCCACAAATTGTGAGCCAAATAAACCTATTCCCTTTTAACTTTGGGTGTTGGATATTTTTTTTGTCTCAGCAACAAGAGAAAAGTAACTATCTGCTCCAAACTGGAGACAGCCTAAATGCTCATCAGCAGGGAATAAATACACAAAGTACCCACACTAGAAGGTCAAAGGAGCACACAATGACAGGGCATAGCAGGGGCTCTTGGTCACAAAGGACCAGAGTCAGGAGTGGCGAGTATGCTTGCCAGGGGTGATGGCACGTGGCTGTCATTGCATTGTAGGCTCTGAGCAGATACAGCTCATGGTACACAAATTACACTCAATGAGACTGATTATAAACCTGAAGGATAAAGTTCTTAAGAAAGATTAAGCATAAAAAATAATAGATAAGGGCAACAATCTGTGTTTATCTTAAGATTGACACTGGTTGATTATTAGAAAACATCAAAGAAGGAAATAGATTGGAAAAGATAATAATCTGGCTGTTTCAATAATGTTGAAAAGTATTGCCATAATTTCACAAACTTACCTAAAGTAATTTCCTAATAAGAAGATATAAAATGGACTTTGTTTTCGCAGTTTTAAGCATGTGAATACTGGCTTCCACTGCCCTCCTGGGCCTCCTCAAAATCAGTCATAAATTCCTTGCAAAGACAAGACCCTCAGACCACAAATATTCTTGCTGTTTTGCCTGATGGATTTCAACATCTCTTTCAATCTGAAGATAAGTGAAAGGGGTAAAAGGGAGGGTAAGGGAGGAAAACACATTCCTGGATGCTGTGGATCACCTGCTGGGGACATGGATGGGGTGCTCAGGGACCACGACCAGGCAGGACACAGCCTAGAAGTCACTCCACCTCAGGATCACACAAGGTCCTAAGCCTCAGTAACTTTTGAAATATTTATGCTATTCTTACGTTTTTTGGTAACAATACAGATTATGATGTCCCCTTCCTCAGACACCCAAGCTCTACTCCATAAAGAATTCACTTTAGCAAGAACTCACTTGTGACAAGAAATTGCCCTGATTCTAAAGGCAATGCTTTAGTCACTTCCCTTGTTGGGGCAAAATACCCCACACTCACAATTTAAAAGTGGAGAAGTTTACTTTGGCTCACAGTTTGTAAAGGTTTCAGTCCATGGTCAGCTGGTCCCAAGGCAGGGCAGCAGGGCAGAGAACAGTGAGGAGAAACAGTTCACAGCATGGCAGACAGGAAGCAGAGAGCATGATGGGGAGGGAAAGGAACCTTCCAGGCCACATTCCAGTGACTGCCTCTTCCCTGGACCCCACCTCCCAACAGCAAGTCGGCTACCAGGCCCACAATCCAGCCACCTTCCGAAAGCCCCACCCTGAGCACATAACACTTTTGGGGAGCTGAGGTATGAACCATAACAGGTGGATTCCCTACATGATAAGGTTTTATTCTATTTCAAAATGAAATAGTAGCTAGAAACAAGTAATAATAGTGAGGGGGAAAGTCAGTAAGAAGCAAAGACACACTTAATCAAGTCCACCAAACCTCAATGTGTTGGATTGTGATGATGCTGAAGTCAACTGGAACCAAGGATAGGATTCCCTGGGCCGAGGGAGTTTGACACACTCTCCGACAAGTACAGCGGCAGTGCCTGTCAGTAAACATCTTCCAACTCAGGAGTCTTTAATGGAAGAGACAAGGCTCTGGGCACCATGTTGCTTCAGGATGCCCCTCCTGGGGGACGGGCCCCTCATAGTTCTCCATAGCAACCTCTAAGATCCCTGGATTCATGCTCTGCATTGTTTCTACCAGGGAGGTTGTACAGTCATGACCTGCAAGAAGAGGATCTTTAGTTGGTATGCTCATGGATATTTTTAATAGTTACAAACATATTTTAAAGTTCTATAGGAAAAAACAGCCAGTGCCACAAACCTAGGATGTCACATAGGGGCCCCAAGTGTGATTACATTTTAAAGAGTGAGTGTGTTGGAGATGCCATAAGCCCAGAGCAGAGGGTCTGAGCACACAGCTATGGGGAACCTGGATGCCAGATGGCAGGAGGCTGGACCAGGGTCAGGGCCCATCGAGAGTCCTACATGGGCTGCACACAGTGAACACCCTGCCTGCACCTTCCTGTAAGGCCCCACTGCATGTTCACTGAGAAGACAGAATCAGTCTCCCCAGCCAAGGAGTCTCAGCCTTTTTTCCATTTGATTTCCAGTTGATTTCTATATCATTGCAGTACAGCAGCCTGAGGTTTCATACACTTGTTAGGTGTATCAGTTATGTGACTTTCTCTCAACTTGCTACTACTTATTTTCAACTGTGATTCTAGGTTGTCATAGAATAAAACCTTGCCCTGACAATGCACCTGGGCTTGAAGCATCTGGGATTCAGAGCAAGGTGCAGGACTCGGGCAAAGACACCAGAGCTCACCCAGTGGGGTGGCACTCATTTCACTGCTTCGGGTGGGTGGAGAAGGGTGGGCAGAGGGCCAGGCAGCTGTGTCCCATGAGGCCAGTGCAGGCTGAAGGGTCACCCACTGTCCGTGTCCCCATAGCATTCCATCAGGAGGTTTAAGGGGCAAATTCGAAATGTCTACACTTGTTTCTTTTTCACTGTCTTAGTATTTTGGGGTTTTTCTTTTGTTTGTTTTGTTTTTTGTCTTTTTGAGGCAGGGTCTTACTATATAGTTCAAGCTGGCCTTTGAACTTATAGCAATCCTTCTGCCTCAGCCTTCCAAATGCTGGGGTTACAGGTGTTAACCACCACAACTGGCTTCCACCTTAGTCTTGGGCAGGAGGCTTTGTGTTGTGGTGCCTCCCAGGCAGCTGTGCTGCTCTGCAGTGTGGACACTAGGAGTCATGGTGCCTGGGAACTTTCTGGAATCAACTTGAGCTGCTCACTTGCCTGGAGCCGGGACTGGTAAGGAACGGGAACTGTGTGTCTGGGTTGAACTCTGGCTCTGCCTACCCACTCCTGCTGCTGCTTGATGACCCCAAGACTCAGTTTCCGAAAGTGTGAGCTCAGTACCACAGTGCTCACTTCCCTGGGTGCTATAAAGCCGAGACAACGGACACCACCCATGCTTGGTGCCGGTACATCTGCACTCCATAATGGGGCCATTATCCTTGCCATCCTCCTCCTGATGCCATGTCTCCCTGCAGCTACTGCTGGGCCATTTGACCAGTGGGATCTTTGTGGCTGTCTTTCCGAGGCTGCAGCTGTGTGCTTGGAGGCACCATGCTAGCACTGCTGCTTCATCTGCTTTGATTTTGAGATCAGTGTTCGAACATCAGCAGCCTGCTGACTTTCCCTGGCTCTCACACATCTCAGAACAGTGGGCAGAAAGGCATCTCCTCAGCCTCCCACTCCCAACTGTGGGGAGCACAAGGTTGGCCTTGCCCTTGAGGTGCCCAGCTCTAGGAGTGTCTCTTGCTGGTTGCCCCTCTTTGCAGGTTAACCAGGACTCAAAGAAGCTTGTGTGTGCCTTCCCTTCAACTGCCATCCTTAGGGTCCAGATGTGTCCACATTTGGGAGCACACACTGAAAGTCATGGGGTCCATCCTCCAGCCAAGGGTGCTGAGTGCTGTGCTTGGAAATCTGGGAGACCCTTGTGACAGTCCCAGCCCAAGACCCTCACCAGGAGGGTGAGGTTTCAAAGTGCTCAGCCTGTTCGGAAGAGTCACTTCTATAGACTGTGCCCTGGTCTTCATCTGTGGGTGTGTGATGATGGCTCTACGCATGCCTGTCCCCAGCTCTACAAGAAACGCGCAGGCCAGCTGTTCCTGTTGCTCTGGAGACGGGCAGCTGGACAGCACTTCAGGCTCCAGGGATTTCAGGTCAAGGAAGAGAGAACACACGTGGAAAAAGACAGCAACTCAGTGAACATGGGACAGAATGTACAGAATGAGCCCAAGGCCTGATCAGTTTTTAAATGCAATAGGCACTGTGGGAAATTTGGGGAGGAAAAGAGAGAGGAAGGGAGGGAAGGAGGGAGGGAGGGAAGCAAAAGAGAATAAAAAAGAAGGAAGGAAAGAAATGACCAGGGTCCCATCATCCAAAGAAAACCATGAATATTTTTGTGATGTTTTCTTTGAAAACTTTTATAATGTAGGTCCAAAAATGGTGGAGCTCATAGATGCATTTTTGTATCTTTTAGAACAGAGTTATGAAGCATAATGTGCAGCCATCCCCATGGCTAATAAATGAGCACTAACTCGTGTGTGTGTGTGTGTGTGTGTGTGTGTGTGTGATACTGGGGATTGAACCTAGCGTCATCACTCTGGGCTACATCCTGGCCCTTTTCTATTTTGTATTTTGACACAGGGTCTTCCCTAGTAGCTACGTTGCTGGGCTGGCCTAAAACTTTTGATCTTCCTGCCTCAGACTCCCAGAGTTCTGGGATTACAAGCATGGGCCACAGTGCCTGTTAATTCTTGAAAAGCATTACTTTTATTTCCTTACAGTCATCCTCTGTGAATTCCCATAACTCCCTTAACTCCTATGGACACATGGGTTGTTCACATTTTTGCTGTGACAAATCCCAATATTTTGAGGCACAGAGGTTTCTTTCAGATCATCCCTGCTTTCCTCTGGGTCTGTCCCCAGAGCTGAATGTTGAATTAGGACTGTCCTGGGGCCTCTGGTGGGTGACTGCTAACACACCACCTCCTCCTTCAGCTCTGTTACCCAATGTGCTCCTTTCTGGGGCTTCTGTCTGGAAGGACTCTATTTTCCTTCTTTGGTGAGCAGGCAGGCAGCGTGGGGCCTCAAGGACCTCTTGAGGGCCGTGGTATTGTCCTGGGGCCCAGATCCTGCACCTGGAGTGTGGAGGGAGGTGAGAGAGAAGGGTCCCTTGGGAGTGACCTGAGGCCTCCTGGAGCAAAAGAGGCCTGGGCAGGTCACAGGAGGTACCTGGAGGGATCTGCAGAGTAGGCTGTACCCCTAGGGCTCCTGCAGGACCTGAGGAAAACAGAACGTAAAGGAAGTTTAATAATCTTTTTCTGGATGCTCAGGCCTCAGTTCAGTTATTTATTTGTTTCTAGGTTAGATGGTTCAGCACAGTTTCCTGAGATGACCCCACATTTTCTACAGTGGAGGAGCAGGGAGGGCGTGAAGGGGCTGCCAGGTGAGCAGCCCTGGGTCCAGAGCCTCGGGGGGAGTCTGGGAGCTATGCAGCCTTCCCTGCGTCTTGCCTAGGCAATACCACTTTTATTTTCCTCAGGTAGTGCCCGCCTGGGTGGCTTTGATGAAGAGGCATTTGCCTGTCAGGGCCTGAGATCCAAGCTCTGTAAGGTTTGGAAGAGAACCCAGTACTCTCCCAACCCAACTGCCCTGGGCTGTTGACAGTAGCCCAGCACTGATTCCTGCTTTGCTTTCAGGAAAAGCAAAATCTCAGCAATAAGAAGCTGACCTGAGGGCTGCAAGAGAAGCCTAACCTCCTTGCCGTCTGGAGATGTCCCGGGTGTTGCCAACAGGCACCTCCACAGTGCAGGCCTGAGTACTGCCCACTGCAGGTGGCAGGCCAGGACCTCCAGTGTTTCTGTCACTCATGCTCTGAGCTCAGTCCCCACCTTCATGATACTGGCCTGGTGCTTGTCTTCTCTCCAGAGCTCACATGGTTGGGCACCTGGCCCCAGTCCCACCCACTCAGGGAATCCAAGTGTCTTCAGTTCTCAGCACCATATGTGCAGTGCAGCACCCACTTAGCATCCGGCACGGGAAGGCATGTAGCAAGGGCCACTTCCGTCAAGGACCGGCTCTGGCCAGGAAGTCCAAAGCAGGCCAGTCATCTGGAGTGGAGACCAGGCCCACAGTGGCCTCTGAAAGGGCAGATGGTGAAGTCTGAGGCCACTGAGCCCTGGAGAGAGAGATGTCCACAGGGTGCTCTGTGCCTGCAGAGTTTATCAAAATTGTGTGGTGAGGCCCTGTGGGAATATGACCCTCCCTGACTCAGATTCAGCAGACAGGAACTTACCTGGTGGGTTGTCAGAGAACGTTTGGTGGCTTTAGTTTCCATGCCACACCTGGGTCATCTTGATATAGGGGAATGAAATTCCTGACCTACTATTTGTCCAGTATAAGTTTGTGTTCTCTAAAATTGAAGAATGAATTTTAGGAACAATGGAGGTTAAGAACAGAAATATTTATTGAGAGAGAGAAAGCTTCTGTCCGAGAGACAGAAGGGGTTCTGAGCACATTGCCAAAGACTCTGTCTTTTCTAGGGACTTTATAGAGCAAAACCATGAGGTGACATGGCTCTAAGGGGGGGAAAACTGGGAACTCACAAGGCAGATGGGCATGAGGTGGGACAGAGCTATGATCAACCAATAAGTTTATTTGTTCAGGTAAAACTGACCAAATCAGGGATGAATGGGGAAGCAAGTCACATAGCAAGTGAGCATTCTTACAGAGCAGTGACTCTTTCCATAGAGGGTTGTGATGGTGACTCCTGGCTTCTCAGGGTGATCCACACCTAATCCCTAATGCTTATACTTAGGGTGTGTTTGCATTTTTTTGCCTCCTGTCTTGAGATCTGGCCACGGCAAGAGGTGTGTGTCTCCTCCAAGGTCACAAGACATGTGGTCTTCTGTGCCAGCTTCCTTGAGGGCTTAGCCCTGTCTGATTGCCTATAATATTTCTAGCTCAGCTGCCTGAAACAATCTGGTCCCCTTGTTCCCACTTCACCACAAAACAAAATCAAAATGTACAGCAGACAGTGGTGGCACGAGGCTCTCCACCTGATCCTGGGCAGGAGGCCAGAGGTCGTGCCCCACAAGGTCATGGCCTGAGGAAGAACACAGTTACAGGCAGAGTGTCACACAGGCACTGGGATGAGCAGATCTGAAAGCAGCCTTGACCCTGGTGCAAGATTTTCAGGCTTCTTTCCTTTCACCCAAACTCAATTCAGCTTAATGCTCTTAACTGTCAAAACCACTATTTAGAATGATTCCCCCTATACAGTTTCTCCCCACATTCCCTCTTCACTTTCCTGGAATGAACCTCATGTGTGTGGGTGCTGGGGTAAAAGGCAGCTGTGTCTGTAGGACACTGTCCAGCTCTGGCCTGGGAGACACTGTCTTGGCCTCCACTGGCCAGTGCAGTGTTTCTGCAATCAGATGGTACTGTTGGTCACTCATCCTGATGGGTATGCAGTTGGCAACATGGGGAGGTGTCTGTCTCAAGTTTTGCTCTCATTTGTGGATTATTTCCTGCTGTTGAATGTGGAGCATCCTTCTTACATTTTGGATGCAGATGTGGGGCACAGCCCCAGCCTCTCAACCCAGCTTTAGCAGAGCCCAGTTCCTGTTCCCGTCTGGATGGCTCCTTCTGTCACCAAAGCCAGTCCTGATCCTCCTGGGGACCTCACACTCTCCATTGGGCAGGAAGGTACTCCCTCATCAAGATAAAGGAGCACAGTGCCCAGCATCAGACCTGGCCCTCTGCTTGTTTCTGCAGGTTGAGTTTTATTGGCATTCAGCCACTCCTGCTGG
>PVJX010046503.1:0-12270 GCA_004027295.1 Dolichotis patagonum | reverse complement strand
ATGTTTATAGAAGCACAAGTCATAATAACTAAATCTTGCAAGCAGCCTATATATCCATCAATAGATAAGTGGATGAAGAAAGTGTGATATTTATACACAATGAAGTACTATCCTTATTTTGTACCTGTTTCCAACTCCCCATAAGGAATGTAGTCAGTATGTACTGCAAACATGTACCAATAAAAATATTGAAAAAAAATTTTAACTTTCAAGAGCTTAAGTTGCAAATTGGATTTTTTTTCCAGCTGCAGAAGCCCCAAGTTTAGTGCTCTGTAAGAGTAAGTCCATATGATATATCTATTATCCTTGAAAAACCATACCTAAAGTATGTCCTGTAGCAGATATATATGTATAACAAGTTTTTAAAAACATAGATAATGCTTCAGAAATAGAGGATATAAAATATAAAGGTAAGTAACTTGAATAGAAAACCTAGGTAACAACAGTATTTCAAAAAGTAGTAATGATGTTCATCAAATTCAAATCACATACTAAGTCTTGTCTAGCTCTATTGAAAAGTTATTCACAGAAACAGTGACCAAAACTGAGGATGAACAGGTCCTTTTGTGAATAACTGGAAAGAGATCTTCCCTGCAAAATTAGATGGACTGGGATAAAGATGTTCTAAAGAGCTACATTCCTCATATTCACTGGTTTGGTTTTTTTTTTAACAGTCTGAAAAGTTTGTCAGTTATCCTAACATTAGCATAGAGTCAAGAATGGCGAAGGGCAGCACAGGAGAGATAACAAGGGCAAAGAGGACAGCAAGGATGCCCCTCCTGTGGAACAGACAGTCGCTAAGTGCAGACTCTTCACACACTAGCACACCCCCAAAGCCTGCACCACATGCACGGAACCATGTTCTTCAAGACTCAACAGAACTTCCAAGAAGAAGAGCAGAGGGCTGGAGAGACATTCAGTGCATGGCCTATGAAACAGCTCAGCCCTGACAGTTCTGTCTGGTGAGCACCAGGATCGAGTTCATTTAGGTTACCCATTTACCTTTCCAGTGAGAAGACACAGGAAGCAAAAGAAGGAAGGAAGGAAGGAAGGAAGGGAGGAAAGAAGGAAGGAAGGAAGGTAGTTGAAAGGAAAATCCGAATCTGCCTTAACTGTTCCTCAGACCATAAACTGTCTTATCTTAAACAGCTGTGGGCCCAGGGACACCTCAGCTACATAGTAGGGTCCCTAACATCTATGAATAGCATCATCCTTGATGTGATCAGGAGAAACTACCAGAAGCTCTTAGTGGTGAAACCTTAGTGGGAATAATACCAGAGGACAGGTTACTTTCTTCTTTAGAGCAGGAAAGGAAATTCAGTTCTTCTCTAATGCTCTAACACTCCCATCTTCCCAGGCACTGAAACAAAGAGCTGGAAATATCAATGCTGTGGTATTGAGGGTTAAGATATTGCAGAGAAAGGTTGACTTTCCCCTCTTATCATCATAGATATTCTCACTATGTTATTGCCTTTAAATAGGAAAATATTGCTATTTATGTCACATTTTGACCTTTTGGTTCGTATGTCTGTACATCACTGGCCAGTTTACTCTTACTCAATACACACACCTACAAGGAATGCTCAGACATGGTTCTGCTTGAAGTAATATGTAATACACAGGCTTCTTTTGTGCCTATAAGTTCATGATATACTAAGGCTAGAAAGCAATATTATATATTTTGTCTTTAAAGATATGGAAAATTTCAATCATGGAAATAATTTCAGTAGATGCTGTAGTTAAACACCAGAAAAAATTACTCCTTAAAACACTGTTTTTTTCTGGGGGTAAAAATCAAGAAGAAAAACTTTTGCATTCTTTTTTTTTTTCATTTTATTTTACACAAACTTAAAAAACTATGAACTTTTTTTACAATTTTTTTTTGTACCAGGAATTGAACTGAGGGCCTTGTGCTTGTCAAGCAGACACTTATGCTGCTGAGCCATATTCCTGGTCCTCTTCTAATTCTTGACAAAAGCCTCAATTCTGAACCAGGGATATAAAAGTGGAAAAAAAATTACATGGTTCAACTTTATTGATTTCCCCTAGTCTAATGTGCCATGCATTTTTTAAAAACGTATGCAATAAATAAAAGGTCATTCTTTTTTTTTTTTTTTTCTGGGTACCGGGAATCAAACTCATGACCTTGCGCCTGCCAGGCAGGTATTTATGCTGCTGAGCTATATCCCCAGCTAGGCCCATTCTTAAAACAGAAGATTTGAACTTTCAATTATGATAGACATGAAAGACTGCAGCTGGTGCTCACATTCCTGGCAAGCAGAGCTACATCCTCCTTAGGAACATCACCCTGCTTCATGCTCCACTCTCACCTCCTTCTTCAACCACCACTCACCCCAAGAGCTAAGGACCCTGATGAGGCTGCTGATGGCCAAAATCAACAGAACACAAACATTAAATTCAACTATCCTAAGTAAATACTTTCAAAACTGGCTTTACAGAATGAATGTGGCTCTTTGATGCTTGTTTGAAGTTTAAAATCTTTCTAAAAAATTAAACCAGTACCATTTCCAGAAGTTTAGTGAGATAAACTGTGCCTTCAGATTTCAGTCATTGAAAACATGTATCATTATTAAAAGACAGACCATGCAATTCACCTAGAATTCATAATACATTAAAAATAAAAAAGTACAAATAATTTACAAGAATAACTTTAAAATGACAATGTTACAGTGTTTGTCCTTCACATCCCTTTTGTCCTCTGTAGCAAAAAGGATCAGAACAATGTAAATATGCTATTCATTATTTTTGAAAGTTCATATGATCTATTTCAGCACAGATAAAATGTACTACATCAGTAGAAATTTTATGCAAAGTCTACTCTTTTTTGTTTGGCTCACTGAACTAACTGCAAACTTTCTGTTACCCAGGTAATCAGAAAAAGAAAAACTTCACACAGCCTCTTTTTTTTTTTTTTAAAATAACACAATAACATTCCAAACTGAACTTACTTTTTCAAAAGCACCATTTACAAGTTGAAAAAAGCACCATTTCAAAAGCACCATCTACAAGATTGAAATCTTAATGACTTTGAATGGCTTAGGAATTATATTTAAAATTTTTTTTAGATTAAAACATTTTCTAATTTTGGTAAAAGTAGGCCATTTACTAAAACGGATGATACCTGAAAAATATTCTCTAAACTATCTTACGTAAACATGTTAAGTTCCAATAAAGTTTAGAATCTGAAATCTTTTTATAGTTGAAATTATATTCTAGTCCCCATGTATAAGATTCCACATAAGTATTTTGCTATAGTGTTTATAATTTACTTTCACAAAAGCAGAATGGCCTGGTATAAATCAGTGCTTGGATTCTAGTCTTCATCTGGTCCCTCGTCACCTAACCTTGGATGAGTTATACCTCCCTAGTGCCGAGTTCCTTCACTCATAAAAAGAGAGGTATAAAATGTCACTCTCAGAAGCTTACTTCCCTTCCAAGTTTGTCTCGTACTGTGCTTGGCATGTAGGTAGTGCCAGGAACTCGGTAACTATCTATGGCCAGGAAGTTAGAAACAAACATTGCTAAGTGTCAGAAACATCCCATAGAAAGTTTTAAATGTAGTGTTAAGTGTGGAGTTTGGAATACAAAACCAACTATCACAACAGTGTTATTTTCCAGCTGGGGATCAGTCCACAGCCTCATCAAATAGCCTTTCCTTATTTTTGTAATGATAAAACCAAATGAAATTTCCAAGATCCTAAGCCTTATTTATGCATAATTCCTCTAATTTAAAAAATGATTTTGTTTTAAAGGTAAAATATTCAGTTTCAGGAGAGTTTAAAACAGGCATCATCTTATGATATGTTTTTACAGCACTAGTGCTACAAATATTATGAACACTCCTTTTGTTCCTCAGGGGATGTAAATGGCTTTATTTTCTTGATGAATAGTCACACACAAAACCTATTCCACCTACATAACTACTCTGCCACAATGGAATGAATTTAAAAGAGGGCTCTTTTGGGGTAGCAAAACATTACAAATTCTAACCACACATCAAGGAAGTGTTGCAAAAATTAAGAATTTCAGCAAAAGAATCAACTTTAAAATTCCTCATTTTGCCTCACTGGTTTTCATTCAGCAAACTGTCAAACAAACATGACAAGTAAAAGGCAGAGCTTTAGCTATTTTATGCTTTAAAAACTGATAAGTGGCCTGTAGTGATCTTTACCATGCTCTTGTATAGGACCTTTTTAGTTTTTTTCAACCATCAAGTTTTATTAAATTCTAGAGGTTTCCACCAGATCCCCACAAGACTCACATTGTACCAGTATGACTGGATTTTAATTGCATTCTAAAGATGTCACAACTTTGGTAAGAAAATGGGATACTGACTATTCATTATTGTTATTTGTTTTGCTTTTGGTGTGTGTGTGTGTGTGTGCGCGCGCGGGCGGTACAACAGATCTGAACCAGGACATTGAACACTAGGCAAGTAAGTGTTCTATCACTGAGCTATCTACCACTAGACCAGTGGTGGTGGACCTATGGTCAGCCTGATGCAGTGGGCTATCTCTATCACTGAAAGCTCTAAAAGGTTCACCATCACTGCCCTAGACCAATACTGACTATTCTTATCTGTTTTTTCTTCCCGTCTATGGATACATTTACAAATACTCAATTGAGATTATCTTCACTAGTACTCAGAATCACATTTATTCTGCAGAGCCATGTGTCCAGAAGCCATGTGGAAATCTGTGCATTTGACAAAATTGGAAGAAAGATGGTGATGCCAGAGATGAAAGCCCAAAGAAGTCCATTAAGACTGGGGGAATTACTTCCACAATGGCGTACATTAGAAAGGTCATACCTCTGCCACACTCATCTTCTACCCAACTTCCAGCCCTTCGTTGGAGGCCACAAGCAATCTTAAATCAGCAAGATGGAGGATTTATAGGACCAAAAGGCCCCATCCTGTCCCAAAGAATTCTCTCCTAAGATGTATTTCCATTGAAATGACTTCTGTATTGCAGGGTTCTTATTCCACTTTCCGTGTTTATCAGTTCACACTGGCTGGAATTCAGGGAATCTTGAACTTCCAGAAATCTTACATAAAACTGTATGGAGCTGAGGCAGTTTACATGTACATAGGTTCACTCTTTTTTTTATGATGAAGTGAAAGGGGTTAAATTATGCTTGTATCATACAATATCCATAAACCCCTTTCAAATACCAAGGAAGTCATCACTACACAGAATAGACACTGTGATCTTGGGTTCTTCTTCTATTGACTAGAAATTTAATGTACATACCCCCTAAGATGAATGTAGACATTATGTACTACAAATATGTACTAATAAAAAATTGTGGGTCATCTTTAAAAGAATGATTAGAAGAATAAGTGTGTGTACTTTGAAATTTATTTCTTACATCTAAAGTTTGATATTATGAGTAACTGTCATTCTTTCTTCTGCTTTTATTAAAAAGATATTTTAAAGAAATTTGGAAAAAAAGAAACAAACTAGATAGTATAAATAGTGGATACAGGAAATATAGCCCAAAAGATCCACATGCTTGATAAAACAAATACTGTGTGTAATATATAAATGACTTCCTGTCACTCAACTATATTTCAAGTTCTGGAAAACTTATAAAGTGATTTTTAAAAAGTAAAAATTATATTGCATTCAAAAAACCTGCCCCCAGTTCACATTACATGAACAACTAATGGTGAAAATTAGAACTGTCTGGTTCAATATAAAATATGTAACTGTTAATTCCAGGAGTGATTATCATCATTCTCATCATTATTTGCCAACCTGACAGGTAGGTATCAAAGCCAGAGTAAGAAAAGATCCCAACCAATCTTTATCTTCTAATTATAATCATGGTGTCAACTCATGCAACATTTCCTGTCCACACAGAAGTAAAATGACTAAAAAGTGAGCTTTAGATTTGCATTATTATCAAGCATCCTTGGTAATATTAAGCTGTATGGGCTGTGATCACTAGGTTTCCACTGGAAGGAAAGGAGCCCTGGCAGTAGAATAGTGTTGTGTTAGATGTGACTGTATGAAGACCTGGGAGCTACGATGAAGTAGGCAAGGGTTAAGGAAAGAAGAGAATTTTCCCCACAATTTTAAGAATCAACAAGAGGCAAAAAAATTCCCTGGTGTGTATTTATTGTTCACCAAGTATTCAAAAAATGAATATTTGGGCTTTTTTAAAAAAACTCCTGATTCCGAGTCAGCTCAGTCCTGAAAAGAGACTCTAGCACATGGCAACATTATTCTGTTCTTTTAGGGTGTTGCAGGTATAAGTTTTCATTTTTTATTGAATTTTATGCAGTTTCTCAGGGGATAGAGACAAAGCATTCAATAAACACATGATCAATCTTAAGTGACTCAAGTCCTCTGTCGAAAAAACTCAAGATTTTCAATAGCGCATCCAGGAAAACACCTGGAGTCACAGATCTCTCAGAGGACGGAAATGCAAACTAAAAGTTGAAGAACAGAAGAGACAAGACCCATATATTGAAACCAAGCCATTTAAAAGCCATATTAACTAAATCTTTCCTACAGTTACTACTAATCACACTTACCAGCAAGAAAGTTATTACAACGCAGCAGAAGTCCTTCTCAGATTAAGTTTAAGAGTCCGCGTGCTTGTAAAAAGCAGCAGTGTACAGTACTCACCTCCACGGCTGCCTCGGTTGATGACCTGAACTCGTGCTGAACTAGGGAAGACGAGAGGGCTGCGGTCGCAGTCCTGGGGGGAAGACAGTTCGCTGTCCTGTTTGTCACCAAGGATGTCAAGTTCGTGAACCGAGGCAAAATATTCTGAATGCTTCCATCTCTGAATTGTTTGTGAACAGAAGCATTCATGAACCATGGTATTACTGCATGTAACAGTTTACAAAGGTGAATCAAAAAACAAAAACCCCTAATAAATGAGTCATTCTGTAATCATCTTAATTCACTGCTATGCAGCTTTGGACTGGCCCGGTTTGGTTTGGTTTGGTTTGGTTTGGCTTAGCTTGGCCAGTGGTACCCATAACATTTCTAATTCAAAAAGAACAGCCAGAAAGGCATGTAAAAGGAAACACAAGAAGAGTATGGATAAATTCATTACTACCAGCAAAATGATGAGGCCATGCACATGTGCTTTCGAAAATGAAACAATGGCATGTCCTCCACATGTGGAACAAAGTGCATTCACCATGTGCTTTCTGGCACATCTGTGGAGAGGTGGTGTTTTCTTATACAGATTGACTGAAACAAGAAGTTAATTTCAATGGAAGGACTGTAGTATGGTATAGTATCTTCCTGGCAAACACAAGGTCCTGTGTTCGATTCCCAGCACCAGAAATAAAAAATAAAATCTATCAATGGAGAATTTCCCAAGTTGGAAAATAATTATAAAATCCCTCCAAAACCAGAGCTTTGGGTTACCTTTTGGGTTACCTAGTGCCTGAAACTGAGTAAGTTTTCAATACAAGAATAAAGATATTTGAAGACAGATCAAACTGTTGAAGTCAATAGCATTCACCAAAATAAAAACAGCAGGTGATTTTGAACATGAACACACACACACACAAACACACACACCCATCAGGGGGCACATTTAAACTAAACAGAAAGGAACACATTAACTAGGTTGGAGAAATCACCAGAGAAAAACTATGTGGGAAAAACCATTTGAAAAAGTAGGGTCAAAAAATAAAAAATGACCACTGATGGTTCCTTGTCTGGCCAGAAGAGCCAGCAGAAACGAGAATGACTCAAAGTGGGACACAGGAGAAGAGAACAGAAGGTGAGCTGAGAGCCATCTAGCATAGAGAAGCTGGCACTCCTAGCTGCGCGTTTGTGGTGAGAGAAAAAAATAACATGAACTTTAAAATTCTTCCGACACACATACTCAAGTAGCAAAACTAGATGGGACTACAAGAAGGAAAACTCCAGAGTATTCCTGGACTCTAAATGATCACAAATACCAGGTCTGCCTCTTAGCTTCTAAACTCTTTTATAGGCTCCTAACTTATGTCCAGGGATAATGACCGAGAGTGGGGACTCTGGGATCAAAAGGGTTCTGCAAACAAGCTAAAGACGTCAAGGATTCTGCAAAGTGAGTCTCCACAGATACCACACAGCTTTAGTGTGACCTCAAAAGTCGTGGCATTCTCAAAAGATTAAAATACCTTAAGGTAATGACATTCAAAAGTCAAGGCACAATGTAGAACTGAAGTGAGAAGCAAGAAACCTGAAACGCATACTGCATACTACAGGGCCTTTCACATTCACCTTGGAGCAACCAACTAGCAACTCTTTGCAGAAGGAAGAATAAAATTGTTTTCACATGTTCTTCTATACTGAGGTCATTTCTTCATGCTAAGCTTTATTGTGATTAGAAGAAGATTTAACATCACAAAGTAATCATAAGAAAGTATATCAGTAACACAGAATATTCCTATCCTGTGTATTCTCTAAAGAAAGACAACACACAACGTTTCACTTTCCTAAGGTGATAATTATTATTAAGAGACTGGCTCAAGCAAGAATGAAAAGCTATCATGCCAGAAGCCACATACGCTTAACCTCTCAGCCGGGATCCTTCCTGGGTCCAGATAGCTCTACTAAAATAAGATCTGGGACAGCCTGCTATTAAAAGGTTTCATGTTTCTGCACAAATATCTCGGTCAATCTCATCATCAGTCCAAAATGAGTCACTTCAACGCGCCTGTAAGGCAGCTTTACTTAGGTCCTTTAAAGTTTGAATAAGATGAACTTTTTGACTCTAGAAATCTAGATAGTTTCAAAGCTATACAACTTTTCTAACTTGCTGAGGGTATTTCTTTCAAAATAATTACCGTACAATCTTTTACTACTTTGGATAGACCGTTAAAGAAAACATGAGATGCTCTCTGGTTAATGGGCTTTGCGGGGTGAGGAGCTTAGCGGAATTTTCTAAGCTTCAAGATCAAGGGCACTATGAGTTCAGGGCTGAGGCGTCTCGAAACGCGCTTGCAGGCTATAGCCCATCGCAAACGCGTTTACAACGACACTCGTGGACTTGGAAACAGCGCGAACACCACGAGGCCACTATCCCTGTCCTACAGGTCCCCAGCAAGGTGTGAAAAAGCTTCCGAATTTAAACTGAGGGGCCTAGGGAGCAGTACGTGGCTCAAGGTGCCCTCCGCGGGCAGCGCCCCAGGGTCCCCCGAAACCAGGCTGACCACGGGAAGGACACCTGTGAGTCCCCGCGCAGGGCCCTCTCCCAGCGCCCGCGGGCGGCTGCGGCCCCGACGGTCTGGTCTGGTCTGGTCCGGGAGCAGCAGTCCGCGCCGGGGCGCACTGGCCGAGTCGCGGACAGCGGAGCGCAGCCTCGCGGAAGGGGACCAGGGCTGCGCTCCCGGCCGCCGAGCCGAACCCGACCCCGGCCTGGGCGTCGGAGGCGCCATCCGGGGCAGCTGGTCGCAGTGGGACGCGCCCAGGCTTTGCCTGCGCGCGGCCGTGGATTTGGCAACTTACGGGGGCCGCGCTACGATCGCGCCGGCGGCCGCGGGGACTGCTGAGCGCGGCGGGGTCCGGCGCTCGCGGCGGTGGAGAGGGTCCCGGAGCCTCCGCGGTCCGCGCAGAGAGGAGCGCCGGCCGCCGCGCCGCGGAAAGCGGGCAGGGCACGTGGGCGCCCCGCTCTGTAGCCGCGCCGGGGGCGGGGCCGCGCCGCCTCCTCCCGCCCCGCGCCCCGACGCCCCCGAGCCCGCCTCCCGCGCTGCCGCCCGCCAGGCCCCGGCCGCCGCTCCGATCCTTCGGCAGGCGGTGTCGAGCTCCGCGCCGCGGGGCACCAGCCCGGGCGGGAGCGCGCGTGCGCGGGGTCGCGCTGGGCTGCAGCTGCCCAGATGGGCGCCGGCCGGGGAGCAGAAAGGAGGGGTCTCCTTTGGGGTCCCGAACCCCAAGGGCATTTCCGAAGTTTGCACTACACCGAATGTTCAAGGATTGGGGGGGTGTTCTATGTTGATTTTTCATTCTGACAATTGGGGAATAAAATAATAAAATGTGATAAGGGCAGATAACCCAGATAAATGTACTTTGTCAAATCGTATCACTTCTACCAGTAAAATAAAAGTTTATGATTTGCAGGTACTATTTTGAAAACTCGACTGATGAGTATAGGTAGTCGTGGTTATTTGAGGGTGGGTTTCTAAGAAAATGACATTTGTTGATTCCAAGTGGGTAAGAGCGGAAGTTACACGATCAAGAATACTCTCATACTGTGTTATTGTTTGTTTTAGGAGGCTCTCATAAGATTAAAGCCACAGTGTGAAACTCTTTGTTAATTTTAATCTAAAATGAAGCAAAACACTAGCAATGACTTCAATACTGTCTTATTGTTTGCCAGAAAGATTTCCTTTATTTTGCTTAATATTATGGTAAACATCTTTTCGTTCATCTTTTGGGAAGTCCCGCGTGCACAGCAATGCAATACATGGGTGTAGCTTTTCGCAAGATAACCAATTGAATGGTGGGCGCAGCCCTCCAGGAAAGTAGTACATGCAGAATCTCTGTTAGTTTTTTCAGAGTTCATGATGGATCCTGCTAAAGAATTGCAAGTCTAAATAACACTATGACTCTGTTAGAGTCAATATTGTAAATAATAAAGGTTGTTATATAAACTTAATTTTACAGTGTAAAACAAGCTGCATGCAAATTAGTATTAATAACCTTAAATGAAATCATACATATGGATGCTGATACCAGATCCAAGCTCACACTTAATCCCACACTTAGAAGGCATTGCATAAAGCAAGACTCCTTTCTCTAATTGGAAAGGCAAGGCATCTGACCTAAAGAATTTCAGCTGTTTACTTTTTAAAAACAAAACAGAGACTTCTATTTTAAAGCTTGATATTTCTCCATGTACTTTATTTAAATAAATTTAATCTATGATTAAATACAACACAGTGATTTGAGACAAACAAATTTGACATTTAGAACCATTAATTTTGTCAAAATACTAATATTTGAGTTTATGTAATTTATCCATTTGATTTTGGTACTTCCTGAGACAAAAAGACACTGTTGATGGGTGAATAGTAAAAGCTGTTTTATCTTAAGCAAAAATGAGTAAGTTCTTTCTAACAGGTTTCTAACAAGATTGCTAAGTAGTTTGTCACACTAGCAAAACCCAATACATTCTATATCTTATTTAGAAACATCTATTATCCTGTGTCTTGCATTACATCTTCAATTCGTTCTCAACTTTTAATACGTGTGTGTGGATGTAGAAAGAATAGAATGTCCACAGATCAAGTCTCTAAGATGGGCTACGAGAGATAAAAAAAAAGTAGAATAAAATTTTCAGAAATAAAATATTTGAAACAAGTTTAACCTTTCATATGCATCTGTCAAATTTCCTCAGGAATGAAACAGAAAATCCAACTTACTCATTTTCAGGAGTATTCTAAGTGTTGTCTTCTGAATATTTCACAAACATTTGTGCATGTCTCAATTCTGAAGTTTTTGTGAAATTGCAGGGAATTTCAAGGGACTTTTGTTGCTGAGTGAATTCCACACCCTCTTGTCCTGCACTTGCCAAATACAACCCAAAGTAAACCTAAAATGTGCAAATGAGGGATTTACTTTAATTTTTGTCAAGACTGAGTGAGTTGATGATTATTAATTCTAACTTGTGACTTTATTATCTTCAAGCTAGTTCAGTGAAGACAAGCTAAAATCCCCTTATTTTTTTTTCAAATGATTGGACACTAAATACAGATGATTTGTGCTACAATTGAATAGGCCTCAAGGAGAAAAGAGATTGGACCAGAGTGGAGGCCCACTACGGTTTGGAGGGCTTTTAAATCACTGCTGTTCTCCGTGCCCTTTTCAAAACTGTGTAAAAATTTAAAGGCAATTTTCCATTGGACACATTCCCCATCTGCCTATCCTTTAAAGTAAGCAATTATATACTGAACAAATGGTTGGCAGAAAAAATACAAGTCCTTGTTATGACAAGTTATCTTTTAAATTCATGTTTTCCTGCTTCTTTTTTATTTAAGACCAAAGGATGGTTTTGCAATGGTTTTTCACCCTATGCTGCCCTACAAATTTCCCTGCATCCTGTCACTTGGCTTCTTTCTGGGTATTCTTTACATTGGCTATTAATCAAGAATCACCCAGAGTTCTACCCACTCTGTTCTGGCCTCTTGCTTGCTTCTGCCAGGACTCCTGCTGGGACTATATCTGCTGGGGAAAGTCAGTTTTCTCAATCCAAACATCTTCATTTAGCCTGTGGCTCTAACTGAGTTTTCTT
>PVJX010046502.1:0-12266 GCA_004027295.1 Dolichotis patagonum | reverse complement strand
TGCATTTTTGCTGCCCTCAGTCTCTTTTGTATTTACCTTTCCTGGATCAATATTCTCAAGGTTGGGGGCTGGGAGATGTTTCTTATTTCTCCCTTTCATCATGTTTTTGGCTCCTTCCATACAAGTGTACAGTGTAATGCCCAGACCCTTTTCTTGTTGGTTAAGGCTCCTCTAGAGGGCGCAGGCTAGGAACTTTAACCCTCTTCAATAGGTTATCAGAGATTAGAGTTCACCCATGGACAGTGTGCGCTAGCTCCTCCCTTCCAGGCCAGTCAACCTTTGCAGGCCTTCACTGTGTCAGTGTGCCCTGATCTCAGGGAAATAATATTGTAGCGACTCACTGGGTCCCCGCCAGGGGTGCGGCCTAGTCCAAGCAGATTCCACCAATCCACTCGGTGAGAAGAGCAACCAGCTGAAGCCATTTCCTTATGGAGTTAGGGCTGTCCTGCCCAAATCCAACATGTCGTCCAGTCAGTTTTCCCTTTCCTGTGGGAGGGTCTTATTCCCATCACTCACCGTGTGTTGATGCCAATATCCAAGAACTGCTGGGCTCCCTGACCTCCAACTTCAGTGTGGCTGCAGTGGGAATTCACGGTGCCTCTGGGTGGATCACGTGCAGGGCTGGTCCGGGCGAGCCGCACGCAGGGCTGTTTAGCTCTGTGCTCCGGCGTCTCAAGCCAGTCGCTTCAGTGCAGATCGCTTGTTCAGGTCGGGCAGGAATTCAGGTGGCTCGAGGAGGGCACCATGCTCACTGATCTTATCTTCACTGACAGTAGCCCCAGGACCTCATATTCGAGTGGATTTTTTGCACTTTAGTTTCTTCCTGGCTTGTGAGAGTCCATCTCTCTCTGTTTGGGTCTCTCCAGGGTGTTTTATTCTGGCATTTGAGCTGTCTCTCTCAGAGACGATCTCTCTCCTGCTACCTACCAGTCCACCATCTTGTCTTCTTCCAACCGGGGTGTACTTACTTCTGTGGTAGACTGCTTGTCTAGGATGCACTAGGTCATGGGTTTGATCCCTAGCACCACACACAAATAATATATAAATACATAAATGCAAGCTATAATATCCACCTAAAGATAATTATTAACTTCAACACATACACGTATGCAGCTTCTCTGTTCCTTACATTTTTACAATCAAGATTTTTAAGGATTGTGTGTTATAACATGATCAATATTTCTTTGAAAACTACTCACCTTATTTGATATTACATAGTAGAGACATTTTCCCATTTCACTCTATGAAAACTTTGGCGTTTCTTTTTTTTTTTTTTTTTTTGGCTTTTTGAGACAGAGTCTCACTATGCAGTTCAAGCTGGCCTTGGGCTTACTTTATAGCCCAGGCTGGTCTTGAACTTGTGAATGATTCTCTGGCCTCATTCTCCCAAGTGCTGGGATTACAAGTGTGCCACCATGCTCAGCTTGGCATTTCTTATATGTATATTCCAGTTTCCATAGGACCCAGAAAGGCCTAGTTGGGTCATGTTTTATTTATTTGGCCACTCTGTCTTTTGATTGAGTAGCTAATCCATTTATATGTAAATGGATTAATTATTGATAGAGAAGGTTGCACTATTGTTGTTTAGGTCATCATCTTATCATTTAAGTTTTGTCCTTTCTTCCTTTGCCGTCTTCTTTTGTGTTCTGTTTATTTTTTTATTTTTCTTATTTTAAAGAGAATAAAACAAAAGAGAACAGAACAAATAAATCAGAACAGAACAATGCAAGCAATACAGCATTTCACAACAAGACAACCGGTCATCAACAGTTGCTACCATAATGTCTCTTTTCTTTGAAATAGTTGAGCATACCTTCGCATATAATAATATCAAACATAACAAAATAGTATAAAGTCATTCCAAAGAATGAAAGCATTGCAGGACTTCAAAACCAAATAACAGGAAAAGAATAATGGCTACTATAATATTTCATTTTCCTTAAAAATTTTGTCTATACCATCACACATAATAAAATCAAATAAAACACAACAAGATAGAACCAATCAAAAAAGAAGAACAAAAGCATGGTAGGACTTCAAAGCAAGATGATAGTATATCTACAATGGCTGCCATGTCTTGTTTTCTTCAAAATAGCTGTTTATATCATCACACAAAATAAAATCAAATGAAACAATAAAACCCATCAAACCAATGAATAAAAGCATTATAAGATTTCAAAGCAATATAGTGGGAAGCCATAAAATATCCCATTATATTCAAAATAACTACCCCTACCATCTAACAGCATAAAATCTAACAAAATAAGACAGGAGAAAGCCAAACCTTAACAAAATTGTGTAAACAATGCAAGATAAGACAATAAGAAAATGACATTAGTTTCCACTTTTCCCTCCCAGGTGTTTCTTCCCCTTTGCTCTTACATTAACTATTTTGGTTTTGGATCCCATCAACTCCTTCTGTTTCTTATGCTAGGGTTCATGTGTATGAATTCAAACTGTTTCGGCCAGGAACATGATCTCCAGGTGTGTCTATTTATCTACAGGAGCCTTGAGATTATTCTACTTTATAGCTGGGTAGCTTTCCACTGCATGAAAATACTGTCTCTTTCTTATCCATTCTACAGTTGATGAGCGAGTTACTCTTGCTTTTTTTTTTTTTTTTTTTGGTCTCCTGTCACATGGAACAATTGTTTTCTCTCCTTTGATTTTCAGTGTATGAATTACCTTTCCAGTTAGATGTGTTCCTTGTATACAGTATATCAATGGATCTTGTTTCTTGATCCACTCTGTCTGTGTTTCTTTTTATTGCTGACCTGAGACCATCTACATTAATGGTTACAACCAGCATACATTGGTTCGTCTCTGTCCTGCTATCCTCCTATTGTTGGCCCTCCACTTTTCCCCTTCATTCAATTGCCTGTCTTCTTTGGCGATCCTCCTCTGCTGCTGTTCCTGGAACCATGGTCATCTCTATCTCTCTCTAGAATATTCTTTAGCTCTCTCTGTAGGGTTGGATTGGTAGTCATGAATTCCTTCAGTTGTTCTTTATCATGGAACTGTTTTATTTTTCCATCAATTTTGAAGCATAGTTTTGCTGGGTAAATCAATCTGGGTTGAAAGTTGCTTTCTTTCAGGATTTGAAACACTTCACTCCAAACTCTTCTTGACTTGATGGTTTGTGTTGACAAGTCTGCTGTGATTCTGATTGGTTTGCCTTTATAGGTGACCTGAGTTGTTATTTCCATATAGACAGATGTATAGGTCAGTGTAGACAGCTCCAAAGAAATCCAGGCATACTAGGAATGTGTAATGGGGAAAAGATATTCTCTCCAAAATTTAAAAAAACTATACATTGACATGCAAACATCAGAATGAAATTGTACTCTTATAAATCTACAAAACCAGTTCAAAATAGCTAAACACCTAAACAATAAGCTTCAAAGTGTGAGACGCCTAGAGCAGAAAACAGGGGTAGTTTCATGACATTCATCCTCTCAGTGGTATCAAAACTATGGGAAACAAAAACAAGTAAACAAGTGGGAATACATAAAACTAGTAAGTTCTGCACAATAAAGGAAACAATAACAGAGAGAAAAGCAATCTACAGTTTAGAATAAAATACTTACAAACCATATATCTGATAATGCGTGATTAATCTTCAAAATATATAAGAAGCTCCTACAAGTCAATAAAAAGAAAAAAACTTTGGTTAAAAATGGGTTAAATTCTTAAACATTTCTCTGAAGAAGACATAATAAATAACTCACAAATATATGAAAAATGCTGTGTCACTAAGAATCTAGGAAATGCAAATCAAAACCTCAAGAAGATACCACTTCACACTTTCCAGGATGGCTGTTTTTTTTTCAAAGGACGAGCATTGGTGAGAGTGCAGAGAAATGGGAACCCTTTTGCATTGTAAGTAGGAATGCAAAATGGTACAGCCACCATGGAAAACAGTAAGGGAGTTTGCACAGAAAAAGTAAAGATGAAACTACTGCATCATCCATTACTCACACTTCTGGGTATTAATACAAAACAATTGAAATCAGGATCTTGAAGAATTGTTAGCACTTCCATGCTCAATGCAGCACTATGCACAATGCACGATGTGAAAACAACCCAGTGTCCACTGCAGATGAATGGGTAGATAAATGCGATATAGTCACACGATACAGTCCAGCCATAGAAAGAAGGAAATTCTTCAATGTGCAATAACCTGAAGAATATAACAGTGAAATGGATTGGCCACAGAAATACAAATACTGCACGATTCACTTAGATGCAGTACCTAAAACAGTTTAATACCTAAACACAGAATAGAATGGTGGTTGGCAGGGCCAGGAGAAGGAGGAAGATAAAATATAATCACTTATCAATGGACACGGTTTTATTGAAGCAATTTAAATAGGTTTCAGGGTCTTTTTTTCAGTAGTGTACTTATAGAAAATAATATTATATTGTACCTTCAAAAATTTAAGAGACTTGATCTCATAAGTAGTCTTGTAATATTAATCTAAAATAAAAAGTTATGGAAAAATTTTAAGCCTTCCTAATTCTAAATGGGACTTCCACTTGCAATCACACCTTGTTTAGGAACAGGAATTCTTGATTCCCTATGTATGAGTTACACATTCAGAAATGAAACAAGGCATTAGATGAGAAAGGCAACATGAAACAAAAACCACAGTAGTGTTTTAATAAAGAATTTAATAAAGGAAATTGACTAAATAATATTGGACTTTAAAGCAAAAGACAAACATTAAAGTAATGAAGATAAGTACTTGCAGGGAGCAACTATGATCCCCATGTCTAGGGGAACAAAGGATAAGTGTTGATTATCAAAATGTGCAAACAAGCTGTGCATGGTGGGACATGAAATTCCAGCACTCTGGGAGGCTGAGGCAGGAGGATCACATGTTTGAGTCCAACCTGGATAACTAAGTGAATTAGCAAAGTCCTGTTTCAAATAAATAATAGAAAGGCTGGGATGTAGCTCAGTACAAAGGTCTTGGGTTCAATCCCAGTACCACAAAAGAAACAAACAAGTAAGCAAGTAAACCCCAGAAACACTGCATACTTGGAGGGGCTCTGTAATTGAGATCTCCACAGAGGAGCTGACCACCTGCTGATGATTCCTTTGAGGGCATGTGATAAGCTGGTTTCAACAGTAATGGAAGGAAGTGGAAACTGGAACTCGACCCCATCACTTTGAAAAGACATTAATGGAGAAGCAACGATAAAAGTAGGAAGCAAATCCCTTTTTCCTACTCTAACCTTTTTGTCTCCTGCTTCTTCTGCTGACAGAATCTAACAGAAAGTGACCTCACAAAAGAAAAGTGGCATTCACAGAGCCTTAGTCCCAGCTTCACAGAGCAATGTACAGGGGGTGGTTTGTAGCTGAGAGACAATGGCTTAATCCAGCACAGAGAATTCTTGGATATAAATGGATTCCCATTTTGTAGTCATCAGATGCCAAGGGAGACCTGCACTTTCTTGTTCATTAGTAATTCAAATAAGGGAAGAAGCCCATGCAAAAGGCAAGTTGTCAAATAAGCATAAGTTCATGACATATAAATGAATTTTCCATTAATCTCTAAGTAAATCCAGTTTGTCTGTCAATAGAAAAACAGCAATTTTTCTAAAGTTATAAAAATTTCTTGATATAAAAATTTAAAATTCTAGAAATACATATAGTATATTCCATATAAATTGAGGAAAGGTTGTATTATATGACTTGATAATTTGAACATTTAATCCAGCTTTCCATTTTACTAGATACAGTTAGAACCAGCAGCAAACTGATAGTAAATGGCTATAGAGTATAAATATATATTATAATCTGTCTTAGTCAGCTTTTTGTTCCTGAAACAAAATACCAGACATAACCACATAAAGCAAAAAAAAGGTTTATTTGGGCTCATGGTATCAGAGGTTTGAATTGGTGGTCAGGTCCAAGGCAGAAACATCACGGGGGAAAAGCATGAGAGAGGAAAGTGGTTCAACTCATGGCACTCAAAAAGCAGAGAAGGGGAAAAAAAAAACCAGTGAGAAGTTCGAGGAGACTATCATCTGGTCTTTCCAAAGTCATACCCCACGACCCACCCAAGCACACTGAGATCCACTGCTTACTACTCTCTTCGGCATCTCAGAAGCCAATCAAGTTGACAGTCAATCAAAAACATCACACATAATGAAGGCTATTTCTCTTTTTCTGCTTCCAATGTCTTCTTTGAAGTGGCTCTTTTTAAAAAAAGGCTATGAAGAGAGTCATCTCTAAACTGTACCTACACCAAAACAACAACACCACAAAAATCATATTGAGCATCATCATATTGATTATTTGCATCTTTTAAGTTTTAATTTAGTTTTGTTGGCAAATAGAGCATTCATTCATTGGCTTTAGAGTCTTTAGGATGTTGAAAGTATGAGGCACATGAAGTTAAAGAGATAAATGACCTAGACCCTGCTCTTAAAGGATTTATGATCAAGTAGATAAAGATGAGTATATGTGCAGTGCTGAATTGCCAAGGATGGCATTATAGAATCAGGAAGGTGTACCATGAAGACATAAGGAGTGAGAAGTTTTGCCTTTGGAATGGGGATAGTTAGAAAAACCCCCTACTTAGGAAGTGACTCCTGAGCCCCTTTTGCATTTAAAAACTTTAAAATGTGAAAGAGTCTATCAGGTATGCGACATACTATGCAACATGATACATCTTTCAGCCCTTGCCTCTTTTTTTCTTGTGATGAGGTTCAGACGTATGGAAATATCATAGATAGTACATCAGCAGAAGAGTAAGAACAAAGCCATGATGGCCTTAAGGCCAAAAGAAAGAAGAAAGAAATCAGAAATATGGAGGTTTCTGCCAAGAGAGCAAGTTTTCCTGTTGTTGGTTTGAGCAATTTGCTGCACTCAATTTGTTGGCATTGATAAAATCAGCCAAAGACAGGCTAAGTTCTTGTGTATCTGACTTTGGGATTTTATAACACATTATTTCCTCTTCAGTGCAGCCAATCACGTACTCCCTTTCAGTGTTATTTTAGCCATTAAGTCTTTGGCTGTATAAAGTGCAAATTATACTATGCAAAAGCAATTTTAACATGGGAGTTAATCCAGGTTTCATTTATTTTCACCAAGTACCCACTGTCATCAGAGAATATTGAGTTGTATAAATGTTGGTAGAATTTGACTTGGAGTTGGAATATGGCAATAACTGAAAGGTATTTGAGGCAGAAATTCAATCACAAATATGTGGGCTTTGGGTAGTTTGGATTTTTGAACAATTCATGTGAGCATGAATTAAAGGATATGTCTGGGAATTTTCCTATTGATTTTCAAGAGTAAAAATATCATCAGCTTAATTTAAATTTTTATTAAAATATATAATTTTACATTTTATTACTTCAATATAATATTACAGGTACTATGTTCTGTTATAATTTAACCTCGTCAGCAAGAACTGCTTTAGTGAAAGGTTTATATCTGGATGCTGAGATTATGTTTTATTAAAATAAAAATTTAGAACAGTGATTTTCAAATGATTTCTGGATCTCCTGGAAAATATATTAACATGCAGATTTTCCTTCTACCTCCCATTGTGAGTTTGACACTCATTTGGTTCGGGAAGAGTTCCATAAATTTACATTGTTAACCAGGATTCTAAGTGATTTTAATAGAAGTGACCTTGGATCACATTTTGAGAAAGGGATCATAAAAGTTTCCTTGTTCTGAGAATTTTCATGTGTGAAATTTCTTCATCACAATGGAAAATATAGAACTAATGAGACCAGTGAGAGGTAAAAGGATAGAACAATTCTTTTTTGTTGTTGTTGTTGTACCAGGAATCAAACGCAGGGCCTTACGCTTGCAAGACAGGCACTGTGCCACTGAGCTACATCTCCAGCCCTAGAGCAATTCTTACAGACATTCTTACCACTGATTTCTACTAAGAGAATAAAACTTTCATAGTCAAGCATGATGCTCATTATCATCTAGGATCTTGTTTTCCCTTCCCCTTTCCTTTCCCCTCTTTCTTTCCCTTCCCTTGCCTTCCTTTCCTTTCCCATTCCCTTTTTCTTCCTTTCTCCTTCTCTCCCTTCTGTTGTCCTCCTTTCTCTTCTCTGCCCCTTTCTTTCCTTTCTCTCTGAGTTTTCCTCCTTTTTATTTTCATTGTAAAATATCTACAATGTAACGTATCTGCATTAGATGCTACACACTGCTATTTGGTAGTTAACTATGATTTAGTCAAAACTCTATAGGGGGTATATACTTAATGTTCGGTTCGGTCCTTATGTTGGGTATCTACCAAATGGTTTTTTAAAAAAATAAATAGCTCATTTATTGCTAGTATGTTACATTGTTAAAGTGCATTGATTAGAGAGGTGGGGCAGAATCTGGAAGACCACCAGCCACAAACTACCAAGTGAGTTTGTATGCTGGTTGTGTATAGCAGATATTTTTTAGAAGATTCATCAAGAAGAATTCATAGGAACAATATCCCCTAAGTGTATTTCTAACAGTTTATCTGTAACCTTTTATACCAGTAAATTAGTTTGGCTGGGTATAAACTGTTAGTCTTGGAGTTTTTCCAGGTTTTTTTCCTTCAAATTTCTTAATTTTCCTCTTCTTGAATACCTTAAATATATCAATCCTCTCTTCTGGAATGAAGTGTTACTCTTGAAAAATCTAATGACAATCTTATTTTTCCTTATATATGATTTAGTATTTTTTCCTAATTGGCACCTCCCCCGATTTTTTTCTATTCTTTTTCCTTTTTTTTTAAACATAGGGTCTCACTAAGTAGCCCGGGCTAGCCTTGAACTAGCCACAGTCTTCCTGCCTCAGCCTTCTAAGTGCTAGGATTACAGTCATGTACCATCATAACCAGTTCTCTTTTTATTTAAAATATAATACTTTTTATTAAAAGTTGTTCCCAGGTTGGCGGTATTTAGGGTTGATTTTCCTATGTTCAAAGAATTTCCTTTAAATACGTAGATTTATGTTATCCTTCATTTCATGAAAGTACAGTTTTTAGTATTTTGCCACATTGTTCTGATTTTTTTAGAACAGTCCATAGGGTCTGGGGATTTAGCTCAGCAGCATAAGCAACTGCCTTGCAAGCACACAGTCGTGAGTTCGATCCCTGATACTGATAAAAAAAAAAAACAGTCCATAGAGAAATTGTTTATACAGAAGTCCTTCCAGTAGGTTCTGTTTATCATTTCCTTTCAACTCTCTTTTTAAAGTATTTTAGAATTTCTTTTGATGGGGAATATTTCTCCTTTCCATCTTCTTTTTCTTCTTGTGACATTGCTCTTTTGTTTATTTCAATTAAGTGTTATTTTAGTTTTCTTCTTTAATTATTTCTTAAATCCTTGCCCTTTACTTCAGATCTTCATACTGTCTACTCATTTGCTGTTTTCAAATTGTCTTCAGGAGCTTTCTGTTGAATACTTGATGGAAGTTTTTAAGTTCTCCTGATGCCTTCCTCACTGGGGTTTGGGGAGATATCTAGTCATCTAGTTTTCTACTTTCTGTGGTGGTTTTGGTTTAGCAATCTAGTGTTTTGTCAGGTTAAGGGGGCAGGATTCAGACAGTTTCAGAAACTTTTATCTTTCATTATTTATTTTGCAGTTATGGGGATAAAACCCAAGAGCTCCCATGCAAGGCAAGTGCTTTACGACTGAGCTACATGTCAGCTCCATTATTTGTCTCTTTAGGTTTATGAATTATGTCTTCCATATGTCTTCAGTAGTAAATTACTATACCAGTCAGATAAGTAGTAAATAGCCCAGTTGACCTGGAAGGCAGGAATCTTGCTGCATCTGGCACAGAAAGAAGACAGTGGAAGATGAAGATAAACAAGAGTTGAGATGCAGAAAACTGAGGTCAGGCGGAGCCTCCTCTCCTAATGGGAGAGAAAGAGCTGCCCAATGTATGTAGCACATTTAGTTACACACTTTGGAGGCTATTGTCAGTGGAAATGCCTCTGCCTAGCAACTCATTTGTTTGGCTCGCATCGGTGACTTGAGTGCTCAGAGCTAGAATAGCTTGTGTCATGTAACTTGCCTCTGGCAATCTGTGTTCTTGGGTCTGGCCTTGCATTAGCCCAGACATGTGATTGATCTCCAGCTTTAGCCACTCCCCACAGAATCTGATTCCAGGGTCTGTACTTTTTATCTTTGCTTGACAGTGACTTTGACTTGCCTGCAATTTTATAAGCTACTTTCTCCACTGCATGAAATTTAATAGTCTTTCAGTTCTTCATTGTATTTCTCCTTCAAATGAATCTTTTCTAACTATAACTGAGCAATTATTCTTCCAAATGGATAGTAAGTAGTTGAGATTTAGAAGTAACCCCAAATTTCTTATATTCCAAGTAAGCCTGTCCCAGTTTTTATAAATGATGAATTAGGTCATCAAAAATTTAAGTGAATTGCCTAAAGTTATACAACTGGTGAAAGAATGGGGGTTAAACCCTAGTTCTCCTGCTGCCAGTTTAGGGCTGCTTGTTGGTACTGACTGATAGTTCTCTATGCCCATAGCTCATTACTCCATTTGGAACCCAAAAAAGACTAAATGTAACTTCCATTTATTCTAGCTGTATAAGGACACAGATCCCTAAAGGAATAGCTGACAGACAATAATCAGCATATTTTTACCTTTTTCCCATAGTCCACATCTCCTGAAAAAGAGGTCAAAAGCCTGTGTTAATCCAATGACTCTGCGTCTTCCAATCCCTTAACCACAGCACTGGATCCAACATGGCACTGAAGCTTTAGGTTGAAGCCAACTGCAAATGATTTGTGTCGGCTGCTTGAGCTGTTTATTTAGAAATATTTCCTGAGCTGGAGTGGAAAAGAGCTATGATAAACTTGGTAATGTCAGCCATGAAAGGAGGTCAGGGGTGTGGTAAAGTGTGTGCCATGTACTTGCCCATCACGATTTCTGTGGATTTTGGTCCTGGTTCTTTCTTTGATGATCTACCCTCTTTCTGCTATGAGCCATTCTTCCCACACAAGCTGCCCAGGAAGGCTTATTTTCAGTTCTCCATTGGCCCTATTTTCTGGAACTGATTTCTTCCCATTTGAAGTGAGATTTAGCACATAAGTGGCATTGGTGGAATTTACCTTATAACTGAGTGTGTGGTGTTAGAAGCAGAGCCAGATCTCACATCTTTGTGGGTTGGATACTTTTATGGCTTTGTAGTCTGTTTTTGGCTAGAGCTAAAAGTCATATTGCCAGCAGACTGTCAGTTCATAAGAAAAAAAATGCAGGAAGGTACAACTTTGCACATGGTTACTCTGTTGTCTTTTGCAAAAATGTTCCATTTTCCTAAGACCCAGGGGGTCATGAGAATAAATTTACATGTTAGTGTTAGTCTAGGAGTGCTACAATGACAGGGTAAACTGTTGGTACAGTAGATCAAAAGCACAATTTACATATACCTTGCAACCTGGACAACTAGAGAAGCTGTGAATCTGGGGCTAAGATCTCTCTTTGGGTGGTAGCTTCAACATAGTAGTATTGCTGTCTTCTTATTTGTATTTTATCCTCCTGGCAAAGGCTTGTGTTAGGTAGTATTAGAAAACAGAATGACTGGAAAGAATTTATTTCCTTTTCCTATTTTTCTGCCTACTCTTTAACTGCCTTTTCCCGTATTGATCCATTCTTGCTTTGATGCTTCATCTTTTTCTATCATTATTTAGCACTGGGTTATTGAAAATCTCAATGAATAAGCATTTGAATTAGACATATTCCTGTATGCATTTGTGTCTATTTTCAAATAAGCTTTTTTGAAGAAGAAACTCCTTAGGCATTAAAACAAAATATTTCACTTTGCTGCTGTTCTAACATGACATGATAGGGGAAATTTATGAAATTTTTAGAGTACATACTTAGGACCAGGCTGATCTCTGAAACATATGGTACCATACTATTGATTTGTAGATTTTTTGGAAAGAAAGCTTGAGACAAAAGTTAAAATGGGGTGGGGTGAGAATTAATATGAAAGAATGGTTTTTGTGGATGACATTTTCCTGCGCATCAGTGTTTTCATGTATTTTATACACATATTTGCAAAAATCTTTATTTTTTCTTTGAGTCTTTAGATCTTAGTTTATTGGTCAGTTAAGTAAAGGGACCAGGCCAGATAATTTTGTAGATTTAACACTGATGATTTAAGGTTTATTTCCTGTAATGTGGCACCATGACCAATTTGTCTCTTTTATTCAGGCCTGTTTCATCAGCTGCAAATTGGGAAAATAATGTTTTTACCTGGCAGTTGCCTTTAATTTTAGAG
>PVJX010046501.1:0-12267 GCA_004027295.1 Dolichotis patagonum | reverse complement strand
CTGTTAGTATTTCAAGGCCCTCTATACTAGAGATTATAGCCATTCTTCTCTGCCTCATTTCTGCTATTCTATTTTTCTGCCATTGATAGCTTATTTTTCTCTTCCACTCCACTGTCTGCCTCGTTCACTGAGGCATCTCTGCCACTGTTCCTGAAATGCTCATATTTTTGTTCTCTCTCCCTAGAATGTCCTTCAGTATTTTTGTAGGGTTGGACT
This sequence comes from Dolichotis patagonum, assembly GCA_004027295.1. NCBI lineage: Eukaryota > Metazoa > Chordata > Mammalia > Rodentia > Caviidae > Dolichotis > Dolichotis patagonum. Next base: position 12,051 of record PVJX010046501.1, on the reverse strand, counting down.
GGTGGTCACAAATTCTCCTAGTTCCTCTTTGTGATGGAAGCATCTTTTTTCTCCATTAATTTCTAGAGAGAGTTTTGCAGGATACATCAATCTGGGCTGGAGATTGTTCCCCTTCAGCACTTGAATTACTTTACTCCAAACTCTTCTTGACCTGATGGTCCATGTTGAGAAGTCGGTGAGGCAGTTACTTAATCTCCCTTCAAGCTAGCACAGATAATCCTCTGTAGTCCAAGTTTCACCTGGAAGCAGAGTTCCAAGTTTGCCCCATGCACTGGAATTCTGCCTGGGCACCTGCAGTCAGGGCCCAGGGGTGGATTCCAGGCCCTGCTCACTCCTTGAAGTTCACTGGATGTGGCCCAGTAGGTCTTACTGCCTGGGAGGGTGTTCCAAGTTTTCCCTGTGTACTGGGATTCTGCCAGAATGCCCACAGTCAGGGCCCAGGGGTGGATTCCAGGCCCTGCTTGCTGCTTGGAGGTTGCAGGGGTAGTCCAGTTAGGCCTGCTGGTCCCTCTTTTCGTCTTGGGGTGGTTTCAGACACAAGGTGTGGTCTTACTGCCTGGAAGTTCCAAGTCTGCCCTCTTGGTCCTGGGATTCCACCACCAGAGCATGTACAGTCAGGGCCCAGGGATGGATTCCAGGCCCTGCTCGCTGCTTGAAGTTCACTGGGCATGGCCCAGTTAGGCCCCTCATTGTAGTTTTTAAATGTAATCTATTAGAAACATTTAAATTATTGCATATAGACAACAAATAGGCAGTGTATTTGTAAACATATTTTCTTGATATCAAGCATTTGAAATAAGATCTATCCGAAAGTTTATACAAACACTTTTTATGAAATTTCAAGAGTCAAAAAAAGAGAAAAATGTTGAGAATCAAACAAAATGGCTACAGATGTTATAATTGGTTTCTAGTATATAATAAACAAACAATTGGCACATGGGTGATAATTTAGGTGGGAGTGTATCAGAGGTGGAAAGGGGCTTGAGGAAGGAGCTGAAGAAAAAAGATGAAGTTTTTTTTTAAAAAAAGGAACGTCCTTTGTTTTTTTCATTTTTTTTTACTTTAAAGATAATAAAACAAAAGAAAACAGAACAAAGCTAATCAGAACACAACAATGCAAGCAACACAATGCTTCACAAAAAGACAACAGGACATCAACAGTAGCTACCATCTCTTTTCTTTGAAATAGTAGAGCATACCTTCACACACAATAATATCAAACATAACATAACAGCATAAAACCATTCAAAAGAATGAAAGCATTACAAGACTTCAAAACCAAATAATAGGAAATGAACAACGGCTACTATAATACCTCATTTTCATCAACAAAGTTGTCTATACCATCACACATAATAAAATCAAATAAAACACAACAGGATAGAACCAGTCAAAACAGAACAAAAACATGATAGGACTTCAACACTAGATGATAGTAAATCAGCAATGGCTACAATAATGTCTTGTTTTCTTTAAAATAGCTGTTCATACCATCATACATAATATAATCAAACAAAACAGAATAAAACCAATCAAATAAATGAATAAAAGCATTATAAGACCTCAAAGCAATATAATAAGAAACCATGATTATCACAATATATCCCATTATATTCAAAGTAGCTACCCCTACCATCTGACAGCATAAAATCTGACACAACAAGACAGAGCAAAGCCAAACCTAACAAAATTGTGTAAACAATGCCAGAGTTCAAGACAAGACAATAAGAAATTAACAGTAATTTCCACCTTTTCTTCCCAGGTGTTTCCTCCCCTTCACTCTTACATTAACTATTTTGCTTTTGGATCCCATTAACTCATTCTGTTTCTTATGCTAGGGTTCATGCATACGAGTTTGAACTGTATCACCCATGAACATGATCTCCAGTTGTGTCCATTTACCTATAGGAGCCTTAAGATTATTCTACTTTTTAAAATTTTTTTTATTAATTTGAAGGTAGTAAAATACAACAGAAAAGGATAGAGTAAAGCCAATTGAGACAGTGTAGTGAAATTGGCATATAACTTCACAGCAGGTTACTGGGATAACAATAACAGGTACCATAGTATATCTCGTTATCTGCACAATAGTTGTTCTTTCAATCAGGTATAGCAAAATCAAAGGAAATACAGAATATTATAGAACTTATCAAAACACAATATTGAATAGAGCAATACCATTAATCAGGACAAAGCAAAACAGTGATAAAAATACTTGCCTTCAAAGAGATGGTAGAAGAAAATCCCCCTTATTTGCTATATTACACATGATCAACATCCCAAGAGATTATTCTACTTTATAGCTGGGTAGCTTTCCCATTCTGTAGCTGATCAGTGAGTTACTCTTGCTCTTTTTCTAATCTCCTGTCACATGGGACAATTGTTTTCTCTCCTTTGATTTTCAGTCTATGAATTTCCTTTCCAGTTAAATGTTTCTTGTACACAGTATATTGGATCTTGTTTCTTGATCCACTCTCCTGTGTTTCTTTTTATTGCTGAACTGAGGCCATCTACATTAATGGTTACAACCAGCATACATTGGCTCCTCTCTGCCATACTATACTCCTGTTGTTGGCCCTCCACTTTTCCCCTTCATTCAATTGCCTGTCTTGTTTGGTGATCCTCCTCTGCTGCTGTTCCTGGAACCATGATCATATTTATCTCTCTCTAGATTATCCTTTAGCACTCTCTGTAGGGTTGGCTTGGTAGTCATGAATTCCTCCAGTTGTTCTTTATCATGGATGTATTTTATTTTTCCATCAATTTTGAAAGATAGTTTTGCTGGGTAGATCAATCTGGGTTGGAAGTTGTTTTCTTTCAGGGTTTGAAACACTTCATTCAAAATTATTCTTGACTTGATGGTTTATGTTGATAAGTCTGCTGTGATTCAGATTGAGCTTCCTTTATAGGTGATCTGTCTCTTTTCTTTAACAGCTTTTAACATTCTGTTCTTGTGCTGAATTTCTGGGATCTTGATTATTATATCTCTGGGTACAGATTTACTTTGGTTATGGCTAGTTGGAGTTCTATATGCCTCACTTATCTGCATGTCAGATCCATTTCCCATGTTTGGGAAGTTTTCTTCTATTACTTCTGTGGATATATGTTTAACTTCATTTGTGTTGACCCCTGCTTCTTCACCAACACCTATCACTCTTAAATTATGCTTCTTTGCATCATCTTGCAGCCTTTGAGTTGTTATTTCCTGATTCTGTGTTATTTTTCAGAGATCTTTCCTTTCACAATCACTAGCTGCAATCCTATCTTCAAGGTCTGAAAGCCTACCTTCAGTCTCTTTCAAACAGTTTTGCCAGGTTTTGATTGAATTTTTAATTTCTTAGATCTCTCTTTGGATCTGTTTCATGCATTGTAATTCCTTTCTACATTTGTTCAAGGTTTCCATGATTTTCCTATGCTCTTCTTTTTTGTCTATGTCTTCTTTAGACCTGCTAAACAATTCTTTCAGTAAATGATTTCTTCTTTTACCTGAGACATTATTTCTGATTTGACTGCTTTTGCAATCTCAGAGTTATTTTCTTACTTCAGTTGCTATCCTCTCAGAGATTTCAGGTGTGTGACTTCCATTTTCTTCCATGACTGTATCTCCCAGACTTACTCTGTGTGGGTTGGAGGTCTGAGTTTGCCTTTTGCTCCTTCATCTTGACATCTCCTGGGTTTCTCCCAACAAGCTGGTTGTAGGGCCTCAGGTACTTCCCATGTTGGCTGCCCCTAGGCAGTATAGGAGGATGGGACAGGCACCTGGGATCCTCTAATTCCAGACTTACAGAGAGGTAGCAAAGCATGGAGTAGGCTTCTCCAGACCTGTGTAGCTACACTGGGGCTTCACTGATGATCAGGGTGCATGGAGGTAGGGCTGTTTGTCTCAGCCTCTGTATCTACACATGGGACTGCCACCCATGATGGTGGCAGACACACAGAGGTTTGTTTGTCTGATTATGCTAGTGGGTGATGACTTCCCAAAAGAACCAAGGGCCTCCAATGGTGGCCTACAGATGCACAGGGCTTTCCTGGCTGTGTGTCCCTGCTCCTGATGGCTGTCTGCAGGAAAGAGCCTTCTGGTGGCAGCACCCTGAAGGTGATGGCAGATCTTTTGGCTCTCTCTGCCCGTGCTGGGTGTGCAGAAGAAAGGGCCTTCTAGTGACAGTTCCCGGCAGGTAGAAGTGGATCTTTCAGCTCTCTCTGCCCAAACTGGGCATGCAGAGGAAGGGGCCTTCTGGTGATGGTGCCTGGCAGGCAGTGGCGGATCTTCTTCTGGCTCTCTCTGCCCATGCTGGGTGCATGGAGGAAGTGAACCTCCTTTGTTTGAACAGAGCAAATAGCAACCTTGCAAAGATGCCAAGCATTAGGGTGAGTAACCTTCATGGAGCCAAAACGTTGTTTCAATTTGCAACCAATTTGTACACAGTCCTCTACATCCAAGCTGCCCTCTAGTGGGAACCAGGGACAGTGCTAGCAAATGACAGTTAACAATTTAATAAGCTGAGGCTCTAAAAACTTGCTTCAAATGTTTTAAATAGACATTGTAAGTGCTGCTTAAAATGCTTATCTTCATTAGATAGAATTTAGCCCATAATAGTAACACAAATGAGAAATCAAAAAGAAAAGATGAAACAATGTATAAAGAAACATTGTCCCTGCTCAGTAAGCAATTGGACAGTGATAAGCTCTGTGTTAAAAGGCTAGGCTAGGCTGCAACTTTGGCAAACACGTGCCAGGCAATTCCATAGCTGTTTTTGATCCCTTATTCAGAAGAATGAGTTTGACATACAGTTGCCCTTTTCCAGGCTTGAGAGGTCGGTACTCTATACTTAATTGTAGCTGTAGGTTACTTTGCTTTTTCTTTTCTAGTTTTTCATATCACAGTTTCTCCCTTCTGCTCTTACAATAATAAGTTTCAAGAAGACCTGAACGTGCTAAGCCTCAGCATCAAGTTTTTACCTCCAACAGTGAGTTACTCCCATTTCTAAAACAGGAGCCCTATACTGTGTATTACTTGCCACAATGTGTAACCATGGCTGCATAGAAAATGAAAAATTACTTAAAGTTGAGAGTTAATTTAGTCAAGAGAGGACCCAGAGGGGCTGAATCTTGAGCATGAGGGAAACTTCAAGAAACAACAACCAACTGAGACCTCCATGGTTACTTATTTGTAGTTTAAGGACAGGAGAAAAAAGGTCAAGGAAACAGGGCCAGAAAAGAATAACCTGCTGTGTGATATATGATAACCTAGTTTAAGCAGGCTTATTGAAAGGCAGGAGGAACACAATAACTAGAGCAAACATCTCTTGAGAATAACCTATTGTTGTTTCTGTTGGTTATTTTCCTGCAGATCAGTTCTCATCTTTAACCATGCATTCCAGAACCCTGAGAACTGTTGTTGCCCCCAAGATTCCTTCCTCCAGTATTCATACCAAGCATCCCTTGGGTCTGAGTTTCTCACAAGTCAGTACTACTATCTGGAAGAAATTTGAATTTCTGTGGAAAAGCTAAGTAACTAAGCAGGTATAGTTAAGCCCGTTTAAAGGAAAATTCTAAAAATGGGCCAGATTAGAACCTTCAAACAAGAATTACACTGAGACACTTATCTATTATTGTTCTTAATCACAAAATCTTTGATCTAGAGTCATTTAAATAGTAGTGAAATTTAGACCCTGGTCCTCAGGATTATGTGCAGCAGAGAGAGCAGGTTGGGGTTTAGGGAGTATGTGATGAAAATGACGAAGCATGAGATATAAAAGACTTGGAGAGAGAACTGGGGGGCAGAACTTGGTTCTCCTCTTGGGGAATTGTAGCAATGAGTTAGGGATTCCCAGGTGCTGGGGAGTGAAGTAAAACACTAGGGATGCTTGTTAGTCATGAAGTAGCCTTGTGCAGCAAGTCAATTAGCAAACTCAGACAGATTGTCACAGAGCTGGTAAACAAGGAAGAGTCTGAAATTTCTTAATTTCTTAATTGAGGTAGTATAATGACAAAATGGAAAAATGAATGAGAAAGATACTGTATGCAAGTGGGAATTTTCTAAATCATGCTACTTATGATAATAAATATATTTTAAAGCTCATTTTATAAAATGATTTATTTTAAAATTAAATTGTTTGTTTAAAAGTTCTATGACCAAAAAAGAAAAATTTAAAAGTTTAAAAGTTCCATGACAAAAAAGCCCTATGATCAAACTTTTGTTTAAAAATTCTATGACCAAAAAAAGAGTAAAAAGATACAGTCGCCTCATCTTGACCACACTGATAACATAAGTCCCCTGTTGATGTCACATGTTCATGTCTGAGACACTAACACCACCTCTCTGCACCTTTCTGAGCCTCAGCTTTAGTTCTTAGGAGTTGGAGCAACCACTTAGACTGTGGCAGCTACACCAGATATGGGAAGAAATGGTGCAGCCCTCTCACTAGATATATGTTCCTGTAGTGAGCCACAGAACAGAGACAGAAGCCAGCTCTAGATTTTTAAGAATTAATCTGCTGATTTTATGCAGAGTGATACCACTGACAGCCCTGCTCGCTTACTGTTGCCTTGTCCATGAATTCCTGGCAAGAGTCCTTTATCCTCAACCAAAACATCTACACCATTGACCCTTACTTGTGTCAAAGCCTATTAGCTCATAGAAAAATATTGGAATCCCTAGGAAAGGAAAAAATAAAACTACTACTTAAAAGGAATATAGATGGGTAGATATTGTAGTCAGAAAAACAATTGCAAGGAAAACAATTACATAAGGACACATACTTCATAATATTATTTTATGATGGCCACTCAGATTTAAATACAGGAAAGTACAGGAAATCTGTCCACAACATTAAAAACCTCAAAAATCTAGCTGAGGGCCTGGTCCCACTGAAGACCTAGAGCCTAAGACAATGCCTCTATTAGTACAACTGGGGGCCTAGAGCCCACAACTATGATTCATGTAAGTCTGTTTTATGGATCTGTGCTGGAAAGGCCCAAAGCTCTGCAGTGGAAGCCAGAAAGTCTATGCAAGTGGGGTAAAGGATCTGTCCCAGCAGGTTGAGGGTTCTGAAATGAGGCCAATAAGCGGTACTCAAAATAAGGACTAGGTTCCCCAAAAAGTGCCACAGCCATCCTCAGGAAAAATAAGGTCTGGAACTCCTCCATTGATGAGAACAGTTGAGTACATATCAGGAAGCCACTGTGACAAACTTCTCCTGGAGATTAAACAACACATATCTTCTCTCCAGAGCCAGTAAGTGATGTCCAATGTAAGGAACAGAGATCCCCAAAAGTGAACTGCAGCCATTCTCATTAACAAGGTCCCCAGATCCTCCAATGATAATGACCAATTCATATCAGGGAAGCCAGCATGTGAAAAGATCCTCCAGGAGAATCAACAGCTCCAAAAGAACCAACAGCTCCAAACAACATTTACTTAGGAGAACCCACAATGCCATACTCTTCCTTGCCACATCTCCTTTTTATGCTGGCAACAGTCCTCAGCTGGGCCATCTACACTCAGCACCATGCCGATTCAGTTTGGCTAGTGTTAAATTGACCGCCCATTTTTTAATTCACAATAATCCACCCCTGGTCAACTTGATAACCATACACATTTCCTTAAACCATAGTCTTTAGTGGCAGATTTGTAAAAAGTTAACATGTCTTGGTATATTCAAATTAATATTAATACAAAAATTACATATATAAAATTCTTACTACACTCATCCCCACATCAAAAGCAAAATATTCAAAGGGTGACTAAAATTCAAGGTTAAAACACAATACTTTGATTAACTAACCTGGTTACAAACATATAAAATTAACACTAAAAGAGCAATTACAGTCACAGTCTTTGCTTTCCATTAACTTTTAACATGGCATGGAAAGACTAAAAAAATGATCTCCTTACAACTGAAATGTACTCTTCCCTTCAGGTGAAATACTTCAGTACATTTTTCCATTGTCCTGTTGTTCTAAACAACTATGTTCTCCTCTGTTTCATCTTTGCAATGCATAGTTCCACTAGAGCCTTCTCTGTGGTCAAATGCTTTAAATTACTCTAGTGGCTCTTTCCTCTAAATTTTCAACACAGACCTGGTCAAAAGCTCTCAGAAGTAACCATGCTATCATCCCAACAGTAGATTGTACTAAAATGTTTCTACCATCCAGGTAATATCTCTAAACACAAGCAAAATGAAGACCAATTTTCAGCCAAAGCAGGATATACCACCTGGGATCCAGCAGCTGATACAGCTTCTCAATAGAAATCTCCTGAGCTTCATCTTAACCAGAAACATTTCCATCAGTACTCTGATTTTCCAGGCTCCAGTAGGAGTCTCCAACATAGTCAAAAGCATACAGGGGCTGTCTTTTTGGCCAGTTTCTCAAAAACTTTCCAAATCAATTCCCAAGGCTCTTAAGCCAAATGGCCAGGCAACATCACACCAATGACCCCGCTCTCCTGGTATGTCAACCAGAGAAAACTTACATTCTATTCTGGTAAGAGAAGTAGTGCATTTCCATTTGTATGCAGGATAGTTATAACCTGTTAGGCACAATTTTATGCATGACTTTGTATCTGGGAACTGTTTTAAAGAAATGTGTCTGGTTGCCAAGTTGACAAGGGATGGATTGCAGTTGTTGATTGATTGTGTCAATTTGAGACATTCAGAAGCTTAACTAAATTAGCTTAGCAATTCTACACTCTGAGGTGTAGAAGACCCATCTTAGGGTGGCCCATTACCTGGATGGTATAAAAGGGAAGGAGGAAGGACAGATGAGGTTCCATTTTTTTGGAGGAGCTCTAGTCTTCACCTTCAGTTTGGATGTCATCTCCTGGCTTCCAGTGTAGGATCTTCAGATTCTGCCTTGGATCCTCCAATCTTTTGGCATAGACTCATCAGCCTTCTGGCATAGACTCTCCAGCCTTCTGACATAGACTCTTCAGCCTTCTGGTGTAGACCCTTCAGCCTTCTGTCACAGACCCATTGGCCTGCTGATGTAGACTTGCATGGGACACTGCAATGAACTCAAGTTGTTAAATTGAATTCTTTGGCTTCTGGCATGAAGACACCCTCTGCATGCTTCCTCATCTGACTCTTTGGCTGACCATTGTAAGCCAATCTTGTAATTTCTTATATATTTGTATATCTTGTGTTATATCTGTTTTCTCTAGTAAAACCTTAATACAGTAACATAAATGAATTAAGTCCTTTTTTTGTAGTTTTACCCACAGTTGGCCATAACCTATTCCAAGAAGTTAAAAAATGAAACTTTGTATTGCATCTACAAATGTTCTCACAAAAAATTTCACATTGAAAGGGTAAATAAGGTCTAAAATGTGCAATAGATATTGTGAAGTGGGAAGAAATTGTTGAAAAGGAAAATGAAACTAAGATGGGAAAAAGGAGAAAGTAAGGAAGGGGAATGGAAGAAAAGATGCAAGTTAGTTATACTATTATGTCTCTTAGTTCATAGAAAAGGAAGATTTGCACTAATATTTATTGGAGAATATTTTACGCCCATATCTTGTGCTCTGAGTAACTACTTTAAAAATAAAAACATGCAATGTATTAACTATTTTTATTCTCCTATCATCTTCTGAAATCGTTTTACCTTCTTTCATAAAATAATTTTTTAAAAAAAATAGAACTTCAAATACCAAGACAATTATCCTTACAATCTATTGAATGTAGAAGCTGAAGACCTCAGTAAATATATGGTATTTGTGTAAAGCAATCTAGACAAATCTGGACAAATTCTATTTTTTATTCTGAAAATATAATTACTCTGATAAGAAGGTAGGAAAGGTTAAATCAGAATTAGAAACTTTTTGGATTTAAGATTTATGTTCATCATCAGAAAGAAAAATGGTAAAGTCATTTTTATACATTGTGAACTTTTAAGAGGTACATAGACATCTTCTTCTTGAAATTAATTGGTTATGAGATTTGTCTTGATGAAAAAGTGCAATAATTATCTCAGACTTAATATGACCTAAGGGACAGAAAATTTTAAAATATTCAAGGTCATGGTCTACTCTTTGCCTAAATAGATGTATGAACCAAAAGCATTCAGATCAAACTTGAGACTATATGATCTTTAAGTTAGAGTAGGTTAACTACTGTAACAAATAATCAGAAGAATGACTTAAAGTATTTATTTTTATTTCATGTTATAATCCACACAACTATCTCAGGGGAATATTTCTGGGTAGTGGTTCAGAGACCCAGGCTGCTCCCCTCTGGTGACTTCACAACATTGCTCTAGGACCTAAATCCTTTGCATCTAGCTAGAAGACAAGTGTGGTATCTACTGGCTGTTTAGGGGTAGGGAAGATTTGCAAGGAATGCACCCCACTTCTGCCTGCAGCCCATTTGTCAGGGCTCAATCACACAGTCCCACTAAACTGTAGGGATGTAATGGTTGATACATTGTGTCAATTAAGAAGTAAGAAGTTAAGTAATCAGCAGTTCTACATCCTAAGGTGTAGAGGACATGCTTTAGGCAGCTGTTTTCCTTCCAGGATGGTTGATTCATTGTGTCAACATGAGAAGTTTAGAAGTTTAACCAAGTAGTCAGCATGGGGCCAGGGTTATCACCTTGTAAACATCCTGAACCTGTGCAAGAGGAGAGCATGGAGACAGTGTGAGTGCTACACCCACTGGAGGTTGGATAACCTGCATAAATATAAAGGAGGAAAAGAGGCTTACTCCTCTCATCTTTGCTCTTGTTGCTTTACTGTCTTCTGCTGCCACAACTGTTGCCCCTCTGCCATGCCACCCTACCTTGCCAGCTGATTATGGACTAAAACTTCTACAAACTATGAGCTAAATTCTTTAATTTTGAGCATTGGGTATTTTGTCTCAGCAATGAGAGAAAAGTAACTAAGACAAGGGAACACTAAAAAATGTAGTCTATCTAAATGACCAGGAGGAAAAAGAAATAAATTGGATGGACACATAGCATTATTTTATCTACAGCTAACATTTGAAAGTTCACTACAAGTATTTTCTCAATAAATCAGACACTTAAAAGAATCATATTTATAAATATCACATTGTGTCTCTAGTGTAAAAAGTAATAAGAACTGTAGGAACAATAAAACCCAAAATGTCTAATTGCTACTGCAAAAAAGAGAGCAAAAGAAAGTGCTCTAAAGGATATAACTGCATGTATGTTTAAGTGTGGAAGACAGATGAGCATACTACTGTTTTTGCTAGATTGTTGAGCAGAACTATTAATAGTCTCACTGTTTGAATGTCTACTTTGTATGCTTTAATTTTGTAACTTGAACAACTATTTCCAAGATGACAGGATGTAACTTATCAACTAGTGATTTCTTAGTGGTTTTTTTGTGCTTTTCTTTTTTTCCTTTGGAATTCTGTATTGTTGCTACCCTTTTTTCTGTTTGTTTGGTTGTTTTTTTTTTGAAATAAATTTTTTTTTAAAAATCAGAAACTGAACTGATCAAGACATACCACATTGTAAGACTTGGTTTTCAGTCTGTAAACATCTAAACATTTCAGTCTATAAACCCAGTGTTAGACTGGGTTATTGTTCTCCCAGATTTGCTACCTCCATGTAGATTACACATCCACACTCTTAACCATGTGATTTTCCAATGTTTTCTCCCATAGGTAGAACATACTTTCAATGATGTCTTATTGTCATTAACATTTCTTTTAAGTTCTGGGCTACATTTATTGTCTCATTTTTAGATGATGGAACTGAGGAGAGGTTACTCAGTTTTCCATATACCATTCCATAATAATCAGGATTGGAATGCAGATGACCTGAAAACAGCTTTGGTTGTCCCGAACTCCAAGCTACACTTTGCCAATAAACACTCTTACCCCAAATTTTTACTTTGATAAATTCCACTAAAAATGATAAAGGAGCCTTCACTGCCAGGAAGTCTCCCAGAAAGCAGCATCTTGGCCTGTCTCTTTGGGACCCAAAACTCTCGGACCCATAGAGGGGCCTGGACTGTTTGGATCGAAAGTCTGTGCAGACCTGCATCTCAGCGTGACTGTTTGGGACTGGTAGGCCCGCCCTTCATCC
>PVJX010046500.1:0-12267 GCA_004027295.1 Dolichotis patagonum | reverse complement strand
CCCCAGCCCACGAGGCTATTGATTTTAGATGCTGACTTTGTATCTAGCTATGCTACTGAATTTGCGTATTAAATCTACAAGTCTTTTGGTGGGGTTTTTTGGGTTTTCTATGTAGAGTATCATGTCATCTACAAATAATAATTTAATTTCTCAAAACTGGATTTCTTTAGGCTTCATTTTTAATAAGTTTTTTGTATTTTTATTTTTTAAAAGTTTGTTGAGGTTAAATTGTTGTTCTATGGGTCCTGGGAATTGAACTCAGGACCTTGGACCCTAGTCTTCCTTTTTTGTTGGTTTTTTTTTGTTTTGTTTTGTTTTGAGACAGGTTCTTGCTATGTAGCTCAAGCTGTTCTTGAACTCATAAGAGTCCTTCTGCTGGGACGAGGGATTTAGCTCAGCGGTATAAGCACCTGCCTGGCACGCACGCAGAGGTTGTGAGTTCAATCCCCCATACCAAACAAAAGAACAAAAACAAAACAAAAGAGTTCTGCCTCAGCCTCCCCACTTCTGGGATGACAGGTGTGCCCCACACGGCCAACTGCCAGATTGCGTTTTCAACACCTGTAAGGCTGCCAGTCCGTCAGCTTGTGCTGTCCCTCAGCTGCTTCTCAGAATTCCCGGACTCTGGCGCAGCTGTGTGGTGTGAAGTGCTGTTTTCTCTGTGTGTGTGTGTGCGTGTGGTTGGTGTTGTGTGTGACACAGGGCTCCAGGGCCTTGGCACCGAGCCGTGTCCCTGGCCCTTTTTTATTCTGAGACAGGGTCTCACTAAGTTGCCCGGGCTGAACTGGAACTGACCGTCGTCCTCCTGCCTGAGCCTCCTAAGCGCTGCATCAGTTTCGCTCAGTGGCCTATGGCCCGCAGGACAGAAGTTGCCATGGCAACCTCAGGCGGCCAGGGGGGCTGGGCCTGCATGCACACTCAGCATGCAAGGGCTGCAGGGACAGGGGAAAGGCCACTGCAGTCTCTGTTACCCCAACATTTTCTGTCCTGTCTCGAGGCTGCCAGTGTCACCCGAGAACACACCCTGTGGCCACTTAACGCTGAGCGGGCAAGGCACATCTGCTGAGTCACCAGCACCATGGCGGCAGGACTGTCCCCCCTCCCCATCTCCATGGCAACCATGGTAGAGGTAGAGGTGGCTGCCAGGAGCCAGGCCACCAAGTTGCTGCCCACACTGCACATATCAAAGGCAGAGCCGAACATGGTGACACTCTTGTCTCCTGCCTGCCCTCACAGCCCCTGCCTACCCGCTGTGGCCCTGTGTCACCTGCAAGGTGGCTGACCCTGACTTTGGTTGCCCATACACTGGGAGGGAGCCAGGGCTGTTGCACTGAGCGACATCCACAGCCCTTTTCAACTTCTTGGGGGGGGCAGGGCTGAGACAGGGTCTCCCTGGACAGCTCAGGCCTCAAACTCACTGTATAACCCAGGCTAGCCTCCAACACGCAGCAATCCTCCTGCTTCAGCCTCCTGGGTGGTAGGATTCCAGGCATACGCCACTATGCCCAGCAGGAATTTATATTTCAGCGTTTAAATATTTCTGCCAAAGGGGCTGACAGTTAGTTCAGTGACAGAGGCTTCTGGCTCACCTTCCCCGTATACCAAGAAGTAAGGGCAGAGGTACTTCCCGTGGTCAAAGCTACTCAGGAGGCTGAGGCAGGATGATCGCTTGGGCCCAGGAGTTCAAGGCCAGCCTGGGCAACATGGCAGGACCCTCCCCTACCACACCAAAAAGCAACAGGAAATCCGAGTGGACTTCACATCACAGGGAGGGAGGCAGTGGCCTGTGGGCCAAAGCTCGAGAGGGGAGCAGATGCCTCTCGCCTTCCAGAGGCAGACCCAGGAGAACAGGTAAGTAGCTTCACCCATCCTGGAGGCTGAGGCAGGGAAGTGCAGCCCCAGCTTTGAACACCATCAGACTTTGGCCAGTGAAATGGGCCACCAGGGTGGGAAGAGGGTGCCGAGGGGCTTGGGAAGGGCCATAGCCCTTTGTGTTTTCTGTCCTTTTGGGTTTTAAGACATACCCTCCCCGCCTGCCACTTTCCAGGGCTGTCACCACCAGCTCCAGGAGGGGAGGAGGAAGGTGCCCCTGGTCCCACAGCTGTTAGCTGGAGATGGAAGTCCAGCTGGCTCCCACTATGGTCCAGCTTCTTAGCTCCAGAGATCCTCCTGCCTCAGCTACCCACCCTTGGCAGCTGGGACTACTGTACCTGGAGGAAGAGATAGATGTGAGTTAGACATTAGGGCCTGCTTCAGGGCAGGGCTCAGCTGGGGACCTACCAAAGTGGCCAAGTGGCGGGGACAGCCCGATGGATCCCGGCTTGGTCTTGTCCAGCGCTTCTCTGCTGAAGCCCTTGGCGGACCTAAATTGTGCCTGAGTGTGTTCCCAGCAGGTCTGGCTTTCTGGTGCTGGACGTGAACCCAGGGCTCTGAGCTGAGCTACAACCCTGCCTCTTCTTTTTTTCTGGGACGGGGCCTTGCTAATCACCCAAACTGGGTTCTGCCTTACACTCCTCCTGCCTCAGCCTCTGGAGTGCTGCAGGGAGGCCTGTGCCTGGCCAGGAAGTTATGCGCATCTCCTCTTTCCCGTGGTTGTATTCACACAGGGTGGGAGGTGGCAAGGTGGGCTCTTCCTGGAGCACACAAAGCCCCATTCTGCAGGCAGAAGCTGCGCTGTCTTGGGCCAGGGCTGTGGTTCAGGGACAGAGCGCTCGCCTGGCACGCGCAACGCCCTGTCTATCCCTGGCGCTGCACGGAAACTGCAGCAACAGCTGGGCATGGTGGTGCACGCCTGTCATCCTATCACTTGGGAGGCTGAAACAGGAGGATCTCTGTGAGTTAAAGGCCAGCCTGAAGTACAGAGTGAGCTCAAGGCCAGCCCAGAAGGTACTACCTAGCAAGACTTGTCTTAAAAAAACCAAACTGAACCAGACAAACCTACTGCTACTGCTACTAATAATAAATAATAAAAGAAACTTCCAGGGCCGTCTGCCTCTGGGATCTGCTCCCTGCCACCCTGCTGGCTCTGGAGCTGCTCCCGAATGCAGGGCTGTGATGTTCTCTCTCCCTCTGTCTCCTCCTCTTCTTCCTCCCAGGACAGTGGGGAGAAGAAGAGAGCCTTATTTATTATGCTCTCTGTCCCCCTTTCCAATATTGGGGATCAAACCTAGGGTCTTTCACCAAGCTACATCCCAGCTGTTTTTATTTCTCATTTTGGGACAGGGTCTTGAATTTGCCATCTCCCTATTATAGGCAGCTGAGTTAGAAATATTCTAGGCAGTGAGACAGGGCTGGGTCCTCGAAGGAGCCGGTGCAGAAGCCCAGATACCTTGCAACTGTGGGAGAAAACAGGTACCTCCTGTGTCAAGACAAAAGATCAAACAAATGCACCTGCATCCTAAGGACTGATATTCTAAGTAGGTCTCTATCACTCTGAGGAAGCCAGGAGTCACCATCCCATCCCTCTAGGGAAGAGTCACTGCTCTCTAAGAATGCCCGCTTCCTACGTGACTGCTTCGCCATTTGTCCCTAATGTAATCAATTTGACCTGAACTATTAATCTTATGGGCTAAGCATAGTTCTGTCCCACCTTATGCCCATCTGCCTTGTGAGTTCCCAGTTTTCCCCGCCTTGAACCCTTCTCGCCCCATGATTTTGCTCTGTAAAAGTGCCTGGAAAAGACAGAGTCCTTGGCAACCCGCTCAGGACCCCTTCTGTCTCTCTTCAGACAGAAGCTTTCTTCCTCTCGATAAAGATATTCCACTCTTCACCTCCATTGTTCCTAAAATTCATTCTTCGATTTCAGAGAACAGGAGCTCATACCGGACATATAGTAGGTCAGTAGTTTCATTCCCTTATATCATTCCTGCCTCAGCCTCCCACTTGCAGTTATGATACTGCACCGTTTAGTTACGTTTCTCTTGCCTGTGCATCGTGGTCTGTAAGCGCAGGCATAAGGTTTGTTAGATTTTGCTTTAGATAAGAGATTTGTGTATGTTGCATGGTAGCCAATGGTAAAATCGACTAATCTCATATTTTATACATTAATAATATCATCTTTTCTTATTTTTCCACGCAGTTCACCTTCTAGTTTTTTTCAAATTATCACAAATCTTAAAAAGAATTAATTTATGCCAGCCATGGGGGCACATGCCTATGATTCCAGCATTTGGGAGGCTGAGGCAGTAGGATTGCCACATGCTCAAGGCCAGCCTGGGTTACACATTGAGACCCTGTCTCAAAAAATGAAACGCAGGCCTGGGATTTAGCTCAGTGGTGTAAGCACCTGCATGGCTGGCGAGAGGTCATGAGTTTGATCCCGGTACCAAAAAAAAAAAAAAAAGAAAAAGAAAAAAGAAACACAAAAATGTGCATAGAAGTGGACCAGGGTGTTGGGACTTGTGTTGTTCAGGTTTTGTTTCGTATTGTTTTGTTTTGGTTTTGGTGTTTTTTGAGGCAGGGTTTCATCGTCTGGTTCAGGCTGGCCTTGAACTCACTTTGTAGCCCAGATTGGCCTGGAACTCATAGCATCCTCCCGCCTCAGCCTCCTGAGTGCTAGGATTACAGCCGTTCGCCACCACGCCCAGCTTGTTCAGGGTTCACTGCATTGAGAATTTCACATCCTGTCCAGGTCGTTGCTTGGATTTCTCTCTTTCAGTTGCCTTGACCAATACTTAAGGGCACTGCTCAATGACCGGAAAACCAGGGGGACTCGGGTGGAAGCTGCTGTGGCCTGTATGAGGTCCTGGATTCCATCCCCAGCACTGCAGGGAGAAAAAGAAAGGAAATGAAGCCGGTGTGACGGTGCAGACCTGTCCTCTAGCACTCTGGGAGCTGAGGCAGGAGGCTCTCCAGTGAGAGCCCAGCCTGGGCCACTTAGGGAGACCCTGTGTCAAAATAAGAAATAGAAATAGGGTTGGGGATTCAGCTCAGTGCCAAGGTCCTGGGTTCTGTCCAAGCTCTGATAAACACAAAGCTCTCTGTTCTCCATCACAGTGACAATAATTAGCATATATTGTATAAATGTTCACTACAAAAAATGGGCAGTATGTGAGGTAAGGCTGATGTTAACTCTCTTGGTTTGACTATTTTGCAATGTATGCATTTACTGAACCATCATGCACATTATAGATTCACTCTGTCAGATTAATCTTTTTTATTTTTTGGTACCGGGAATAGAACTCATGACCTTGCACTTGCCAGGCAGGTGCTTACACTGCTGAGCTAAATCCCCAGCCCCTCTTTTTTTTTTGAGACAGGGTCTTGCTATGTTGTCCAGGCTGGTCTTGAACCTTGAACTCTCGGTGATCCTCCTGCCTCAGCCTCTTGAGAGCTGGGATGACAGGTGTGCGCCACCACACCCAGCCCTTTTTTATTTTTTAAAAAAGCATGTTATCTTTGATACACTGTGTCAACTCAAGAAGTTTAGAAGTTTAACTAAGGAACTGGGCAGGGGCCAGGGTCCCTCCTTTGTAAACACCCTCAGTCTGTGCAAGCGGAGGGCACACAGATGGTGTGAGTGCCACACCCACCCGAGGGCAGATGGCCTGCTTACAAGACAAGGGAGGAAAAGAGATTTATTCTCCCCGGTCTGCTCTTGCTGCTTTGGCTGTCTTCTGCTGCTGTGAACCGTTGTTCCTCTGCCGTGTGCCACCCTGCCCTGGAGCCAGCTGAGGATGGACTGAAACAGCTACAAACTGTGAGCTAAATAAACCTTTCCCTCTTTAACTCTGGGTGTCAGGTATTTTGTCCCAGCAACCAGAGAAAAGTCACCAGTACAAGGCATAAAGGGATTTATTAGGCAGATATGTAAAAGTCCCCAACAAAAGAACTAGAGCGTGGGCCCTGGTGAGAGAGTGGTGCAGCCACAGAAGGGCCCTGTGGCCCTGTGTTCCTGGCTGCCCCCGTCCACCTCCGGTCTGCAGTTTCTGGATGAGTGATCTAAGGTGTTCTGCCTAAAAACAGTCTTTGAACTTTCAATGGTCCTTTATCTTAAGATCAGGTTTCTGCCCTTTACTTTCTCAACTAAACCAATTTATGGATGTAAAGCTTCTTGGGGCGTGATGGGCCAAGATCAAAAGAAGCAGAAACAACCTAGGGAACAGCAAAGGGCTATAGTCTTTTTTTTCTTTGTTTTTTGAGACACGGTCTCACTAGGTAGCCAGGGTGGCCTTAAACTCTTGGGTGATCTTCCTGTCTCAGCCTCCCCACCACATCCTACTGATGTACAGGGCATTTGAAAAGCTTCTTCCTGCCCCTCTGTTCTGCTCTGCCCGCTTTGCACCCAGCAGGTTGCTTAGGGTTTCCTCCCTTCCACGCCAGGGACTGAACCCAGGGCCACGCGCCTTTCTTTTCTTTTCTAATTATTACTGTTATTTGTTTTTGTTTTTGAGACAGGGTCTCACTCTGTAGTTCAGCTTGGCCTTGAACTCACTAAACAGGCCAGGCTGGCCTCAAAATTAAAATGACCCTTCTGCTTCACCCTTCAGAGTGCCAGCACTCAGGTGTGTGCCACCATGCCTGCTGTTTCGGTTTTGTGAGACAGGGTTTCGCTATGTAGTTCAGGCCACCACACCCAGCCTCTTTTTTTTAACAGATGCCTAAAGGGATTTATTAGGCAGAAACACAAAAGTTCACAAAGAAATGGCTCAGGCCCTGGTTAGCCAAGTAGTGCAGGCTGGCCTCGAACTCACAGCGACCCTCCTGCTTCAGCCCCCCAGCGCTGGCAGTCCAGACATGTGCCACCACACCCAGTGCGTGTTTTTATTTGGAGACAAGTTCTTGGTAATTCAGAAAGTTGCCCAGGTGGGGCTGGAACTTGGGACCCTCTTGATCAGCCTCCTTCCATGCAGGGATGACAAGGGTGCACACCATGCTTAGTTTAATGCTTGCCTTCATGAATCTGCTTTTGTTTTGTGTTTGGAAAACATGACTGGAAGTTCTTTCAGGGCATCGTCTGTGGCACATCTGGATGGGAAGTCCCTTCCATCACTGCCCTGAGTGAGCTCGCCCCTGCCCCAGCCAGACCCGAGTCCCCAGTGTCACCAAGAGTCCGCAAAGTGAGCTCAACACCACAGAAATAAAAAAGCACCCAAAAAGCAAAGCAAGACCCAGGCGCACCCTGCCTGGGGCACTTCCTGTGTCCACGCCCTGAAGGTCACTGGGCTTCTCTAACTCAGTGCCACCCTGACTGCATCTGTGGCTGGGCCCAGCACCTCCCTCCACCGCCTCCGTCACCTCTTGGCTCCGCAAAAGAGGAAGCGAGCCCGGAGGGCTTGGGGACTCATCCCCATCTGCCTGTGGCACACAGCAGCCTGCTCACTGGGGGCGGGGAGCCTGGCTTCTGCCCCCAGCACAGCACCGAAAGCAAAACTGGTGCTGAAACTCACAGAATGGGAACGTCACCTCCTCGGCCCTCGTGCCTGGCTCATGTAGCATCGAGATGTGTGGCCTGTGCTTGCCTCAGCCTTCTAGGTGCCCAGATGACAGGCATGTTACCACACCTGGCTCCCAGCACACAGGGCCATGGCCTTTCGTGTGTCTCTTCTTACCCCGCCCCGACTCTTCTGGTTCCCCAGGCTGGGGACGGCATGAGAACAGCGCTTGTCTTTCTGTGCCTGGCCCGCGGCACAGACCTCGTCTGCTCTGGGTTCACCCAGGCTGTGGCAGGGGTGGAATTTCTACCCTTTCTTTCTGCCTCAGGTCACACCCCAGCCCAGAATTTCTGTCCTTTTGAAGGCTGAATAATTTTCCACTGCTTAGGCTGGGCCTCATGTTTTGGTTTTGTTTTCATTCCTTTGTTTTGAGAGAATGTGTTGCTATGTGGTCCAGGCTGGCCTTGAACTCACAGTGATCCTCCTGCCTCAGCCTCCCGAGTGCTGGGATGACCGGCCTATGGCACCGTGGCTGGTTTTGTTTGTGATTGTCCTCACTTCATGGATACACTCCTGCCACTGGGCTGGCGGCCAGTACTTGGGCACAGGCTGTGGCTTCCTTTGCAGTGCTGGGGGTCGGACTCACACTCTTTGCATTGAACTCAATCCCTGGCCCTTTTCATTTTTCTTATTTTGAGACAAGCGCTTGCTAAGTTGCTCAGTTGCTTAGGCTGGCCTCAAACTGTGGTGACTCTCCTGCCTCAGCCTCCCAAGTGCTGGCATGACATGTTCACCACTGCAGCAAGTACTACCCGTGGGGTGACTGGGGCCACTGCTCTTCCCATGACAGACAACGTCGTTGGGAGCCGACCTAGGTCATAGTGACACTTTGTTCCATCTGCCTGGCGCAGCCTGGAAGCCAGGTTCCCTCCCCGGAGCACACTCACGTGAGGACCAGGCTGTGCAAGTCCTATGGTGATCATAGCTCTTGCTGTGTGTCTCTTTGCATCAGAGCTGTGGTGACACTGGCTTTTCTGGTTGCTGTCACTAGCCTGTACCTCGCTGTTAACACAAACCCGAGAAAACGGGTTTTTCCGGGATGGAAATGCCTGCGTGGGCGCAACCCCCACTTCCGCCCAGGCCCTGAACCGTTAGGGCCAGGGCAAGGCCCTGTCTGTAACGGTCGCTCCCGGGGCAGGAAGCTGTGTGGCTAAACCCAGCTGGGCTGCCGAGGCAAGGGGGTTCCGCACCAGATGACCAGGCTTAGCCCCCAGGGCAGCTGAACTGCAAGGGCGGGGAGGCAGGGGTCTGGGTCCGGCCTCTGTGCCTCCTCTCCCGCCACCTGCTTCCTGCGCTTCTGTGGGTAGAGGCTGCCAGGCCTTTGCTGCAGTTTCCAGAAGGTTCTACACCTTGGGCAGAGGGCCTCCCCCACCCACGGAAGGCTGTGGTGTGGGCCTCGAGGGAGACTGTCCTTGTTTGGCTCTGGGGTCTGGAAGACCTCACTGATGAAGCCAGCAGGAGAGGATGTGGGCTTGGGGTCCACAGGGGAACCCTAGAGGTGACCAGAGGGCCTAAGGCCTTGGCTTGTGCTTGTAAAGCTGTCACCTGCACACTGACACATGACCCTTTGATGACCCTAGTGCCATGAGGACATCTAAACCACAAGGGGCTCTGAGGGTAGACCTGGCCCTCAACTTACTCTGAAATTCAATTTTTCTATATACCCGACCCCTTTAAATTTTTCAATTTTGGGGCTGGGGATTTAGCTCAGTGGCATAAGTGCCTGCCTAGCAAGGGTGAGGTCATGTGTTCCATCCCTGGCACACACACACACAAATTCGATTTTGTTTTTTAGTTTTTGTTTTTTTGAGACAGAGTCTCAGTTTGCAGTGCAGGATGGCCCTGAATGCACACTGTAGCCCAGGCTGGACTAGAACTCAGGGCAATCCCCCTGCCTCAGCCTCCTGAGTGCTAGGACCACAGGCATGCGACACCATGGCCAGCCATATCCCATCTCTTGGTGTCTTTCCCAAGGTAAGGGGACCTGACATGGTACAGGATTTCAGGTGAAGCCAGCCTGTGCCAGCCCAGAGCCTAAGCTGTTCGGAAAAGTTCCAGCAGTTCCTGCACTTGGAAGCTGCTCCCTTACAAGTGAGGGACTTGGTCAGAGAAGGCCAGTGACTAGCCAAGGTCACACAGGGCAGTCAGTGGCAATGGTACAGCCACATAAGCAGGGCTCTTTGGCGTTTCTCAAATGAGTACTTCCAACTGCATAAACGAAAACACAAAGAATTGCCAAATAAATTTAGCACATGAAAAAAGGATGATGCCAGTTGTGGTGGCACAGGCCTGGCATCCCAGTACTCGGGAGGCTGAGGCAGGAGGATCACTGCTAAATTTGAGGCCAGCCTGGGCTCAGTAGTGAATTCAAAACCAGCCTGATGTGATCCTTTCTCAAAACAAACTGGGCATGGTAGCACACACACCTGTAATCCCAGGAGGCTGAGGAAGGAGGATTGCCTTGGGTTCAAGCCCAGCCTGGGCTACACAGTGAGTTCAAAGTGACACTTGGGATACATAGTGAGTTCAAATCGAGACCTTGTGTCAGAAAAACAAAACAAAACAAAACAAAACAAAAAATAACTGAACAAAAAGAAAACAGTATGATTACAAATTTTTGTTTGCAGACTTGGGGGCTGAACTCAGGGCCCAGTGTGTGCTAGGGAAGCACTCTGCCAACGAGTGTCATTCCTCGTCCTTTTGATTTTGAGACAAGGTCTCAATAAATGCCCAGGCTGGCCTAGAACTCCTGATCCTCCTGCTTCTACTTCCTGAGTAGCTGCGATTTCAGGTGTGCGCCAACACATCAGGCAGATTATCATAGCATTTTTGCTGTCCCCCGAATAGCCTGCTATTGGGGATGGGATCCAGGGCTTTGCTAGGCAAGGCCGCTACACTGACCTACATATCTAGCCCTATGATAATATTTTTGAACAAGTGTGATATTATCTGTGCTTCTTTCCTAACATTAAATTACAAGAGGTACCAGCAGGTTGAATACATTAATTTCAAAGGAAGTGGGGCTATCGGTAGATTTGGCCTCGAGATACCTGCAGCGCAGCTACGATCTGAAACGTTCTGTGCATCTACTTTGGTGACAATGTCTCAAGCATGGCCAATGCCCTGTGCTGCGCTGCCTGCGTCTGACGTCTACTAGAGAACACTGATGCGATGAGGCTCGAGTGGAGAGATCATCGCCCGCCCTCGCTGCAAACTGCAGGGTCCCTGTGCTACAGCCTGTGTGGGGCAGCGAGGGTGACGCCGCAGGCGCCTCCCGAGAGATCGAGGATGAGGGCGGACGCCGCTCCCCACTGCGCAAGGTGGTTCTGAGAACTTACTGTTGGCGCGAAAAGGCCAGCGATCACCATCCGGGTATTTTGACTCTCTGGCTAGGCTGGGGAAAATTCAAATCTGAAAAAGGGCGGACCCGAAAAGCGGCAGTGCGCCTGCGCAGGGGCGGGGCGCGGGCCCTGGGAAGCAGGCGGGGCGGGCTGACGCTAGCCGACGCGAGTGACGCAGGCCGGTCCCGTGCCTGCCCGGGTCTTGCGCCGCCAGCCCAGCTACCCGCCGTGAAGCCGGTAGAACAGGAAGGGAGGGACGGCGAGGACGGCTTGGCGCGCGGCATCCCGGTCCTGGCCCGCGGCCCTGCAGAGTTCACCACGGCGCGGGAGGAGGAAGAGGTGGAGGAGGTGGAGGTGGCACCCGGGGGCGGGGCTAGCAGGGCCTGGGAGCGGGTGGCAGCCCCGCCCCCAGGCGCGTGCGCTCAGTTGCGTCACCGCCCATTCTCGCCCCGCCCACCGCCTCCTGTGCCTGCCGACCGTGTTGGGCGGGAAAATGGCTGCTTATCGTCTGCAGGCATTACTGTCGTGTTCTTTGCTACCCCGTGTCCGTGTCCCCATTGCTAGTTAAAAGCAACTCTTCTGGCATGTGTCTCTTAAGCGACTCGGGAGACTTCCTGGGGGCGGGGCTGAACGCGTGTATGGGGGAGGTAACATTCTCATCCGGGCATCCCCAGATGCCGCCGCTGCCATTTTTGTTTTGTGCTGAAAGTAGCTATTGACGCCTGTGGAAGGCCGGGCGAGGGGAAGTGGCAAGATGGCGGCTCCCAGGGCGGAGGCGTGGAGGCGAGCTCTGGGGGGCCTTGGGGCGAGGCGTGCCTGCACCTGACCCGAGCGCGGCTGGAGCCCTAGGCGAGTGCGCAGTGCTACCCACGTCCCCCATTGCAAGGCAGCGCAGAGGTCCCGTAAGAGGCTTGGCCCCAAAGACGAATTGGTGCGAGGGCGGGGGGCGGTGACGTTGCTCGGCTCCGCCCCCTCGCCCGACCGCCGCCGCCATGTTTAGTTGTTACTTCTGCACACAAGATGGCGGCTCCCAGGGAGGAGGCATGAGCGCCCTGCCGTTACTGCTCCTCCTGCCGTACAGTTGCCACTTCTGGGCCTAACTCGGGCTTTTTGGAGCGGCTCCTGTGGGACGGAGTCATAAAGAGGGAAGCGAGGATTGGACGTTGCCTTGCGTTTGGTCTGCAGTGGAAGAACTGACCCAGGAGGAAGAGAATAGGGAGGGAAGGGGGAGCTAGTCTCAAGATGGCGGCTCCCAGGGCGGCAGGCGCAGCCTGAGCAGCAGAGGCGGACTCGAGGGAGAGGTGCGAGACCTCACGAGCCGTACGGCACGAAACCCCAGTAGTCCCGGAGAGTTGGAGCTGCTCGCACGGGCCTACGGCGTGCCTCTGTTTCTTGGAGTGTCGCGACCGTTTTGGGAGCGACGGCCGTGCTGAGCGCTGGGCGGGGAAGCGGGACGATCTCAAGATGGCGGCTCCCACAATAGTGGTCTGAGT
>PVJX010046499.1:0-12267 GCA_004027295.1 Dolichotis patagonum | reverse complement strand
CTGCACATACTCTGTGATGGTGCCATACCGCTTGCAGGAGGGGTTTTGGAGGTGAGCAATTGGATCTGAGACAAAGGATTTGAATCAGTTCTTTACATTAGCATGTGAGAACTCTCCCTACCCTACCATGCCTCAACACTTCCATCTCGATGTGACAGTGCCCTTTTTCACAGCACACATGGGAAGACACTTAAAATAAAGTCCTCATGTTAAATAGTTTTCTTGAAACATTACTATAAACCAACTTCTTTCACAGTCCTTCTTCACCCATTTATTACTTGTTTTTTACCTGACACAACCCAGGCATGTGTTGAAACTCAAGAAGAGACTTGATTCATCCTCTGACCCCTCCTGCCTTGCGTGAGGTGGGGCAATAATAATGGTTTTAAAATAGAACTGATTCTAAAATTCATCTCATCTAGGGAGAATTTAGTGTTGAAGTCTGATTTGTAACTGGGCATAGTGGTGCACACCTGTATCCCAGCACTTGGAGGCTGAGGCACAAGGGTCATTACGAGCTTGAGACCAGCCTGGGCTACACAGTGAGCTCAAGACCAACCCGAACTGTAACAGACTATATTGAGAAGACAGAAGAGTGTTCAAAGCTGTGGCACAATTGAATTCAGGGCTGTAGGCACTTTGCTCCTGGAAACCTTGTTGCAGGGGAGCTCTAGAAGGACCTGTGTTTAAGCAGCCTGACTTCTCACAGTCCTTGAGAGGAACTCTAGCCCCTCCCTCAGGTGCACAAATACAGAAGTATGTGAGAGGCCCCAGTTCTACTTGCCTAACTTCAAACGAGGGTTCAGGGCCAAAAATGGGACTTTAGGAAAAATGCCAGAGATTTCCTGTACTCAGAAGCAGTCTCAGAGTTGCATATTTTCCTGAGACATGCCTGCAGTCTTCCAAATCTTTCTGGGCTTTTTGGTGATAGTGGTGTTTTTGCTCTATTGAGCACTGAACCTAAGGCATCTCACATGCCAGTAAATGCACCACCACTAGGCTGCACCCAGCCCTTTATGTTCAGTCGTGCTGGTTGTTATGAATCAGGGCTACACTGACATTCTGTCCTCATGCTTTTGTTGCAGGCAGCTGAGTTCGTTAGAAATGCTATAGGCAGCGAGACAGGGCTGGGTTCTTGAAGGAGCCAGTGCAGAAGCCCACATACCTTACAACTATGGGGAAACAGGTGCCTCCTGTTATGGCACAGGCCTCAAGATAGAAGCTCAAATACATCCACATCCTAAAGATTGATATTCTAAATCGTTCTCTATCACCTTGAGGAAGTCAGGAGTCACTATCCCAATCCCCTATGGGAAGAGTCACTGCTCCATAAGAATGCCTGCTTTCTACCTGACTCACTTCCCCATTTGTCCCCAATTTAATCAATTTTGCCTAAACAATTAATCTTACTGGTTAACCATAGGTCTAGCCTTTACTCCAGATGGTTGACTTGATTCTTTAGTAAAAGCTGATTCTTTAGTGTTTTGTAATCAGGACTGGGACAAAACCAGAGGGAGAATGCCTGGATTGAATGCCTGAAATAGGTAGGAGTTGTAGAATTGTCCAGGTTCAGAGCCTGAATGATGAAAGGAGGCAGGATTTCTTTCTGAGCCTGGACCTGCTCTAGATGTACGAGTGTCACATCAAGGTGCTTCACGGGACATACTGTACCATCCTGCAGGACCACAGACTGTTGAGTCTCCAGTAGCTTTAGGGTTTATGGTGGGGCCCATGCCCATAGGTTGTACAATGACACTGGGCAGTGTTAGAGACTGAGCTGTATCCTGACCCAGTGGTGTTGGATTTCTCATTTCTTCTGGTGCTGTGTGTTGATCTCCAGCCTTCATAGAGGGTTCTGGAGGATGAGAGGGCATCTCCTGAAAATTTGGGATTGATTGAATCCCTGAAGTAGTGAGAGGGGTTATGGAATTGTCCAGGTTCAGAGCCTGAATGATGAGAAGCAGGGGGGTTCATTTCTGATCCTACATCTTCTCTAAATGTGCGAGTGTCACATTAAGGTGCTTCAGATGACGAACTGCACCATCCTGCAGGACCACAGAATGTTCAGTCTCTGTAATGGCTTTAGGATTTATGGCAGGGCCAGGGCGCATAGGCTGTACCATGACACTGGGCAGTGTTAGAGACTGAGCTGTATCCTGACCCACTGGTGTTGCATATTTCAGTTCATGTGGTGCAGTACCTCGACCTTCAGCCTCGATAGATGCTTCAGGAAGCTGAGATGAGATCTGAAAATTCGGGGAGAATAGAACCTCTGAAGCATGTGGAGAATTGATGGGATGCTCCAGGTTCAGAGCCCCAGTGATTGCAGAAGGTAGGGTTAGTTGCTGAGCCTAGACCTGCTCTGGATGTGTAAGTGCCCCTTTTTGTGTTTCAGAGGAGAAAATATAATCCCCTGCAGAGCCACAGAACGTTCAGCCTGCATATTGAGTTCAGCACTTATGGTAAGGTGCATGTCCACTGTCGGATTGTGACAGTGGGTAATACTGCATGCTGAGTTTCATACTGACTGGACAATAGAGCTGGCATTTCATCCACTACTGGCTCTGAAGCCTGAGCACAGGTTGATGGCAGGATCAGAGATAGTTCCTTGGCTCTCTCCTGATGAGTTATAAAAGAATCTACGTGTTTTGGAGCATCTGGACTCAGAGCTAAGACTTCTTGCTGACCTTGAGAACATTCCAATTTTCAGTGAAATCTACAGATTCGGTGTCAGTGTGTTGAATCTCTGAAGTATTTGGTGAAGTTCTGGTATGTTGTGCATTGAAAGCCTGAATGATGACAGGAGTCAGGTTCGGATGCTGAGCCGCCTGCCACCTGTGGATGTGCGAGTGTCACCTCAGGATGCTTCAGAATAGAAACTAAACCTCTTCTGGAGCCACAGAATGTTCAGCCTCCATACTGGCTTTTGGACTTACGGTCAGAGCCAAACACATTGCTTGTGCCACGCCGCTGGGCAGTGTTGCGCTCTAAGCTGTATCCTGACCCCATGTTGTTTTGTTTGTCGTTACAGGAGGTACCGTGTATCGGTCTACAGCCTACGTAGATGGCTCTGGAGGCTGCTAGGGGCTGTCCTGCATCCCTGAAGGAAGTTTAGTTCCTGTAGCAGGTGGTGGAGCCTTGGAATGTTCCATGTCCAAAGGCTGAACCATGATGGGAGTGAGGGTTGGATGCCAAGCATGCACCTGGTCTGGATGTGCACGGGTCACCCCAGGGTTCCTCTGAGGAGGAGCTGCAACGTCCTGCAGGGCCATGGAATGTTCAGCGTCTATAGTAAGTTCAGGACATAGAGTAAGGCCCATATGCAGTGGTCGTACCATGACACTGGGCAAGGTTGGAGGCTGAGCTGAACCCTAGGTTTCATTTGTTGTTTGAGAGACACTGTACATTGACCTGAGGCCTCCATCAGTGGCACTGGAGGCTGAGATGAGGTCTACAACTTTGGGGAGAGCTGAACCTCTGAAGTAATTAGGGAATTGATGAGATACTCCAGTTCAGAGCCTCCGCGATTGCAAAAGGCAGGGTTATTTGCTGCTCCTGCACCTGCTCTGGATGTGTACGTGTCCCCTCTGTGTTTCAGAGGAGAAAATATAATCCCCTGGAGAGCCACAGAATGAGAAGCCTGTGTAGTGAATTCAGCACTTACGGTAAGGCACGTGTCCACTGGCTGGATTGTGACAGTGGGTAATGCTGGATGCTGAGTTGCATCCTGACTGGACAATAGAGCTGGGATCTCATACACTACTGGCTCTTGAGCCTAAGCAGAGGTGGACTGCAGTATTGGAGATAGTTCCTTGGCTATCTCCTGACGAGTTATAAAAGAATCTACCTCTTTTGGGGCATCTGGAGTCGGAGGTATGACTTCTTGCTGAACTTGAGAACATTCAAATTTTTCTGCGAAATCTGCAGATTAGGAAAGGGCGTCAGTGTGGAGCAAAACATTGAGGGCTTCATTCGCAATGGCATGCTGGGTAAAAGGAGGTTGTGCCTCCAGAGTGGGCTTTGTAGTTGCAGCAAGCTCCAGACTGTGTGTGTATCTGTGCTTTGAAGCAACCCTAAATGTTGATTTGTGAATATTTTTTCCATGTCTAGAGGTGAAAATGTCATGATATCTGGCAATGGAAAAAAACTACTGTCCTGTTTCCAGCGGACTAGAAGATGAGCTGGGAGCTCCTTGCTGGACTGGTGAAATGTTAACACCCACAGTGCTCCTTGAAGATAGAGCTGAGCTCTCCTGCTGGCTTAGAAAATCTTCCTCAAGAACCTCTTCAGTGTCAGTGGGAACCCCTAGATTGAGTGGAGAATGGTCACAAAGTTCAAAAGAGTTTGGCAGCTGATCTGTAACCCCTTGTCCAACTTTCTAAGGGTCAAATTGTTCCAGGGGCACAGAGGATGACAAAGCTGGGGCCACTCACTGGGCCAAAGATTCAATGTCCTTGATAGGCTCGAGAGTTATGGTAAGTTTCACATCCCTGGACATAACTGTAAGAGTGGGCAACTTACAATGATGACCTAGAGATTCAAGGATTGCCCAGTCACATAGTGGAACTGCAGCCATACTCTGTAGCGGCCTTGATAGGCTCGAGAGTTATGGTAAGTTTCACATCCCTGGACATAACTGTAAGAGTGGGCAACTTACAATGATGACCTAGAGATTCAAGGATTGCCCAGTCACATAGTGGAACTGCAGCCATACTCTGTAGCGGCAACTCTGTAGCTTGAACCTCTTCCTCCCCTGGAGGTTTGATTTCATCAGCAGGCGTTATAGTCTGAGCTATGGCTCTCTGAAGGTTACCACTGTCCTATTTATTAGATGTTTCAGTTGTTACAGTATGTTCTAGAAGTATAGAACTGGCCTCGTTTTGAGGTAAGAGATTGATCCACTTCCTCAGGATTCTCTGAAGATTGCCCAGGGGACTCTGCTGCCTGTGAGTATTCTGAAACTCCATTATCTTTCTTCTTATTCACAGTTTTAAAGGCAAAATTTTGAAAATGTGAAAGGCAAGTTTCACTGCTGCTTGGGGAAGAAACATTGACCTCATGATGTCCTGACAGCTGACCTATACCATCCTCAATGGAAGTGTTCTGCTGACCAGGGCTTCTTGTTTGGTTAAAGAAGATTCATGTTCCTCAGGGCACTGTGACAGTTAACATGGGCCTGCTTGATGAGGTACAGAGGATTGCAGTTGGGAAGTCTATGGATTTTTAGTTTGGGCTTCTAGTTGGAATTGCAGTGATTCCTTGTGTTCACAGAGATGTTTAGGCTCATCTGGGTTCTCCAGATATCCCAGATGTAAGTAGTCATGATCAGCTCTATCCATACTGAGATCTACATATCACCTTGCAAGTTTGATTCTGAAGGTTAGGTTTTCCCAATTGATAGGGAGTTCCAAAAACCTTAGCAAATTGCTAATGATAAGCTAGATTTTTTTTCACTTTTGGAATGAAACAAACTGTGATGTGTTTAACTCTTACTGATTAGAGGTGGAGCAAGTGTAAGTAACTGGTGCTTTGCAGCCTGCTCTAAAGCAGAAGTTTCTGGATTTTCAGTCCGGGCCTCCAGCTGGTATTGTGATTATTTCTTGTGCTATGCATGCTCATCTGGCTTCTCCAGATATCCCAGATGCAGGCTGTTGTGATCAGCTCTACCCATATTTGGATCTGCATTATCATCCTTCCAGGTTTGCTTCTGAAGCTGAGGATATTCCCATAGATAAGGAGCTCCAAAAATCTCCTTAGCAAGTTGCCAGTGCTGAGCTGTATGCTTCAGTTTCAGAGGTGAAACAGACTGTGATGCTGTTGAACTCTTACTCACTAGAGGTGGACCAAGTACAAGTGACTGGTGGTTTTCATCCTGCTCTATAAAGCAGAAGTCTCAATCTTCCTTTTGAGTAAAGGAGGAAAAGCTAAATCTTGACTCCATCCCCATATCTCACTGAAACCACCTCTGGGAGCCTCTCTGGCCTGGCAAGCTTGTCATACAGACCCTGATGTAGAACAGAAAACTTATCTGGATCTGGCAACAGCTCTCCAGTCAATTCCTGAGGTGGAAGCAGCATCTTTGTAGGCAGAGAAGAAACCTGCCCACACACTAGAGACCCAAAGAATCCAGTTAAGGGCTTAGATTCCACAACAGTGTCATGTACAAGTCCCGCTGAAGACCTAGAGCCTATAACAATGCCCCCATGAATCCAACCAGAGGCCTAGAGCCTACAACAATGTCTCATGAAAGTCTCTTTCACAGATCTGTACTGGGAAGTCCCAAAGGCCAATGGTGGAACCTAGAAAATCTATGCAAGCAGGTGAAGGATCTGTGCCAGCAGGTTAAGAGATCTGCACTGAAGCCAGCAAGTGATGCTTAAAGTAAGGACCAGGACTTGCTCCAAAGTATCACAGCCATCCTCAGCGACAGCAAGGTCCCAAACTCCTCTGACAATAAGCAAAGCCAAGTTCATACCAGTGTGACAAACTCCTCCAGGAGAACCAACAGCACCACCTCTTCCTCTTCAGTTCTCCTTTTGCTGTTGTTGGCAACAATCCTCAGGTGGGCCCTCCACACCTAGCGTCATGCTGATTCAGTTCAGCGGGTGTTACGAGTTGACCACCAATTGTCAATCTACCACAGTTATAAAATTGGAATGTGTTTGAACACAGTAGGGTTTACAGTAGGTGCCTGCACACCAAGGACTTCCATTTAGACCTTCAGCCCTCTGCCCTTTGTCCATAACTGGGTCTCAATGGCCAAGCCATTGACTAGGTCCAAAGCAGACATTCCGAGGTGCTCACTGGTTTGTTGTTTCATTAATGGTAGTAAGTTGGTAACATACATTTATCTGTGAACACTGACCGTTTTCCAGAATTGTTCAGTTTTAGTGACCAGCTCACCAGGGACCCCTCAAGCTCTGTTTCTCAGAAAGCTCTTGCCCTATAGTGGGACCTGGCTTGTCTTGGGCACTCTGTGGACTGTCAGTTCCCTAGGCAAGGCCAATGGTCAGGTACATTTTGTGACCTCAAAAGTCCTTCAGTAGAGTCCTGAAGTGGAAAGAAACCAGGGATTCCCTTTCTTCCCAGTGCTACTCACCAATCCAGAAAACTTTCTATTTGAAAGGAACTGTGGCCTCAGAGAGGTGCCTTTTCCCTCCTAGTCACTAGATGGAACAGCTCCACCCACCTCCCACCTGGCTTTTATGCAAAGGCCCTTTCTCCCCGTGGGGTCCTGGCTGTCCTACCTAGGACATCTGGTTTATATGAGTCCATGCATATGAAATGTCCAGAGCAGGCAAATCCACAGAGACAGAAAATAGGCTACTGGCTATTTAGTAGTGGCTCCCCATTCCCTTCCCTTCCCAGCCTCTGTCAGCACTAACATACAGTGTTTTTCTTGGGATTGATGAAAATTAATGGCAGAAAGTTACCCTAAAATTAATGGTAGAAAGTTATACAACTCACTGAATTCCTAAAGACCACTGAAGTCTCTGCTTTAAACTAGTGCATTTTATGTCACTGACTTTTCAGAATCAATTGTATACAATTTAAGTTTCCACATCTGATTATGGTGGTGTGCACCTGTAATCCTAACACTTGGAAGCCTGAGGCAGGAGAATTGCCAGTCTGATCCCAGGCCAGGCAGTTAGTGAAACATTGTCTCAAAAAACAAAACCATGAAATGCTTCCTAAAACTTGAAAAAAATTAACATTTATTATTTGCACTAAAATGAGAAAAAAAGAATAAAATATGTGTAATACTTTACTTCCATCTTTAAAATTACTTTCTTATTACATGTCTGCAGTATATAATGACTATGTCATTGAATAGAGTTGGTATATATACTTCTTTTTTTAAATTTTATTTTAAAGAGGATAAAACCAAAGAAAATAAAACAGAATAAAACCAATTGAAACAACCAGTGTGAGTGATACAGAACTTCAAAACATCACAAAATCAACAGTAGTTACCATAATGCCTTTTGTTGTCTTCAAAATAGCTGCAAATACCTTCAGACATAGTAAAAATCAAAGAACAGAACAGAAATAATAAAAACAAAACAGTAGATGCAATTAATGGCTTCAAAACAAGATAATAGTAAATCCAAAGTGGCTACCATAACCTGTCTTGCTATCTTTGAAATAGCTGCTCATGCCATTTGTAGAGGAGCCTTGCTTCTTGCCTTGTTCTTCTTTAATTCTTTTTAATACCCTTCCCTTACTCTACCTCCCCTCTCCCTGCTATCTGTAATCCTATCGGTCAATTCAAGGCACTTTGTCTGGAATCCATGTAGTCTTTTTCCACAGATGTAATTCTGACATGCTTGTAATTATGAAGTTTCACTCTGTATTTCCAAAGACAGTTTGTACATCTTATAATGTACTCATTGTACAAATATTTTCTGCACATGCCAGGCACAATGCTAAGTGTTCAGGACACAAGGATGAATTTTAAAAATTAGTCTCACTTTACTTTCTTTTGAAAACATGGAAGGATTCCCACTGGAAGAATAAAAATTCCTAGGCCAAGGATTTAGCTCAACAGAGTAAGTGCCTGCAATCACTGGTACAAAAAAAGAAAGAAAATATAAATTCCTTTTTGCCTCTGTAGTTTCTTTGCTCTTGTCCCTTTTGCATCCATTCATTTACTAGGTGACAGGAATTTTTAAGTCACTTCATAAAATTCATCTCTAATCATTTTAAAATGTGTGGTTTCATAGGTTATTTGAACAGCATTTCTAACTAGTTAAAATTTTAATTTTTTAGAATTAAAAAAACAATGTTCTTTTAATTTTAGCCTATTGAAAAAAGTCAGTCTTGATCATTAGTGAGTGCTTTTTTTGTCTTTATTTTTGTTTTTACCATTCTTATGAGACGATTTCTGAATTGTCATCACACATTTTAGAAGTCCCCTTTTCTTATATGAAGAGTTTCTTCCAGGAAAGCATGTTTATTTCACTTTTTGTGCTAATAAAAAATTGGTGTCAACTTTTAAGTGTGATAAAAAGAAGATGCACACAAGACTCGGAAGAAGTCTGCGATCAGGGTTATCAAGGAGAAAGGGGGTGGCTAGCGAGGGGGTGGTTCAATGAGAAGAAGGGAGCAGAAGGAGGATGTCTGCGATGAGAGGGTGTTGGGGAGCTGAGCAGGGCTGCGGGTGGCTGGGATTGGAGCCGTGAGCCAGAAGCAGCCGACCTGGGGCTGTTGGGGAAGGCTGCGTGTAGCATCAGGGTTACCTGCAGATGGGCAGGGAAGGATCATGGCCCAGAACAGGGTTACACCAAGGCTAAAGAGGGATCCCGTTGAGCCACATTTCCTCATGGCCAGTGCAGAGCGGATGGGACCAGGCCTGAGTTGGGTCCCAGTGGAGGGACCGAGCTGCAGTGTTGGGGACTCTCCACTTTGAGGAGTCCCGCGGTGTCATGGCACCCAGAGGACCCTCTGCCCCTGTGCTGCTCCTCACCAGAAGTGGTCCCAGAGCTCAACGAAAGAGACCCAGGCCACCCACCCACTCAGCCTCCAAGGTGACTTTGTCACCTTCCAGCAGTTAAAACCTGTTAACGGCTCAAGGGCCAAGGCGGCTGATTTTTCTGCAGGCTCAGTCTTCTAGTCCCACCCTCCACCCGCGGAGCCAATCGCGGCCCAGAAGACCTGTGGGCGGGGCCAGCCTTTCCCAGAAGCCCTAGGTGCCCAGGTCTGGGAGAACTTGGTACTGTACTAGCGGCTGTGGGCCCCAGGACGCGAGCCAGGACCCAAAGACGAGCCACCCTCTATCCCCTACGGCTCGGATGGGACGCGTCCGTACCATCTGCCTCTGGCAAATATGCGTCAGACCAGACCCCGGCTCCTGGGTCTATGACTTCTCTTGGTCTGGGCACCAACTGCAAAACTTTGGAGCCATCACTTCACTTCTCGCAGCTGACAGCTGTCCACTTGTGAGTGGCAGCAATAACACCTGCCGGGTCTTTGCCTCCAAGAACATAAGCGCAGCCTCATGGGCAGAGTTTTGACCCAAGCTGGAGCCTCTCCTTTGACCCTCGGGAGTCAGGAAAACACACACTTGGTTTATTTACTTGGTTGATTGGTTGGTTAGGTTTGTTTTAAGCTTATAAAATTTAGGTAGTTTATTACTTTGAAGAATATCATTTAAATGCATGCAAATATTTAATTCCTTCAACCAAAAAAATTGATGTTTGTTTTTCTATTAGTAGTGGTAGAAAATGTCTATCAATGGATAGAAGATATCTATCAGTGGAGAAAATAAGTCCATAATAAGTCACTTGGGATTCACACTTACATGAGAGTGCAAAGTGCACAGTTCAAGTCCTTTTCAGAAGACAGAAATCATCTTTCATCATCACATAGGTTCATTTAGAATCCTATTATTATGAGGCCAAAGAATAGTATAACATATCTGTAATATGGTACAGTGTAAATTGTGCCTTCAGCAATCTACAGGAGTAACTCAGGAGTGCAAACACCAGATAAATCCCTGGCTAGCTGTGTAAACTTGGAATAATGGTTTACCTTTATTTCTCAACCTCAGATTCCTCATCTGTAAGATACAGTTCACAGCATAAAGAACTATTGTGAAAATCACCAATATAAATCATGATGCTGATTATATATTCCATAAGTGAAAACTAATATCTACAGTGTACAACAACACAGGAATTCCAGAATCAAATAGTGCTTTTGCTTTTAAAACTAGCAGAGATTATAAAGATGGGTAATATATACCAGTGAAGTTTGAGAAATGGAACTCTTTCATATATTTTAGCTGGGAATAGATATAACATTTCTGAAGGACAACATAAGAAATTATGCCTTTTGATTTAGAAATATTATATGTAAGAGTATCCCAAGGAAATGTACATAAAATATTCTCTACAGGATTGTTATTATTTTAAATGAGGCACACACACCTGTTTTCACTGCACTTTTTACCCTGTGATCACCTTGAGGTATCCCTGGAGTCTGTCCTGTGTGTAACTTGCTATTCTCCTGCTTTCCTCTTCTACTCCTGTGGCTCTTTCTTTCTATGGTAAACCACTATCAAAATTAGCATCTGTACCAGTGAACAGCAGGTGTCAGGAAGGATCAGAAGTGACCTTACTTTAGGCATTTTATACTCTGATTTTGGTCAAGTGGGAGCCTGGGGCCTAAGTGGGGACTGAAGTAATGGGGTGGAGAGAGGTATGGACAGGTCCTAAGGGTGCACATGAGGGCTGGGGAACAGGCCAATTCTTGGAAGCAGGCACCACTGAACTTGGTCACTGGTCCTCTACTCTCTTGATCTCTGGGCAACAAAGGTGTCCCTTCTGGTGTTACTTAGTGGTGTAGGGACCAGCAGTGCTTTGCAGGTTCTGTTGTCTTTTTCAATGAATTGGAGAGATCAGTTGGTGAATATGAAAGTTTAACATTCATTTAGGGCAAAAAGAAGAAAAGGAAAAGAAACAAAGAAGTGCTCAAGAAGAAAGGAGTACATGGAAGGAAAAAGGTGTATCCTGCAACAGAACAGATCACTTCAAGAACAGTACTGAACAAATACTGCAGAAGTGTGAAGTCAATTTCTGCAGCCTTTTTATATCTGCTTCGAGAGTTGATCCAAGTAGTCCCGTTTGATCATGTGCTAGAAGACTGGCATCAGGTGCTAGGTTCAGCTTACTGTCACGTCAGAAGATTGATATCAGGTGTGAGGTTCGGCATGTTCTTGTGTCAGAGATTGGTACCAGCTGCAGGGCATGGCTTGATCTTGTGTCAGGCTTGGGAGCTGCTGCTCTGCACCCATTGTTAACAAGTTTCTTCAAGTGGCAGGTCATGCTCCAGCCATGTTGTCATGGCTTAGTCTCCTGGCTCATGCCCTGAGAGCCATAAATCTCCGTGACTTTTTATATGGTGCTGATATAGCTACTTTCCGCTGAAAAAGACCATGGGCTCTGTCTACGGGGGCTGTGTATTAACTACCTTAGAATGATGTGGGTCACTGTCTGGGCTGAAAGGTATAAGGAGTTAGTGTCTGTATATGAGGAACTGTTGAGCTTCCTGTTTTAACAGAAGAGAGCTTGGGGAACTTGTCACAAACCTTCCAGAAACCAAGACCAGGGTCCTGCTTTCTAAAGAGGAGCCTCAGGTCTTCTAGTGGCCCACAAGACTATTCCTTCAGATGGTTTTCAAATACAGTATTTCATGAGAAGCTGGTTTTATTCTAGAGTGTGAATCCAACTATCCATCTCTGCTACCTTAATTGCAGTGAGTATGGCA
>PVJX010046498.1:0-12268 GCA_004027295.1 Dolichotis patagonum | reverse complement strand
CCTTAGTTCTCTTTTTTAGTTGAGTCTTTCTCTGGTTTTGGTACTAGAGTGATATTTGCTTCCAGGAATGATTTAGGCAGAATTGCTTCCCTTTCAATTTCATTGAAGAGTTTCAGGAGTGTTGGAGTTAAGTCTTCTTTGTATTTCTTGTAGAATTCTGCAGTGAATCCATCTGGTTCTGGACTCTACTTTGTAGGCAAAGACTTAATTACATTTTCAATTTAAGTAATAGAAATGGGGTTATTCAGCAGTTTTACATCTTCCTGATCCAGCTTTGGTAGTTCATATATATTTAGGAATATATATTTAGGAATTTGTCTAGGATAGTGTTATCTATCCTATGAGAGTAGAGATTTTCAAAGTAGGTGTGGATGATTTTCTGTATTTCCACTGAGTCTAGAGTAATTTCACGTTTTTCATTTCTTATTGCATGAATTTGAGATTTTTCTTAGCTTTGAAGTCTTCCAAATTTTTAAATAATCAGTTGGAATGGTGTTATCCTGTTTTGTTTGACTATATCATACTTGATATGAATAGCTGTTTTGAAGAAAACAAAACATTATGACAGCTATTGCTGATTTAATATCATCCTTCTTACACGTCCTA
The DNA here is from genome assembly GCA_004027295.1 of Dolichotis patagonum. Classification (NCBI taxonomy): domain Eukaryota; kingdom Metazoa; phylum Chordata; class Mammalia; order Rodentia; family Caviidae; genus Dolichotis; species Dolichotis patagonum. The sequence goes on along the minus strand of PVJX010046498.1, from coordinate 11,662 downwards.
CCATGCTTTTTTTGTTCTACTACCATTGTTTCTATCTATCACATTGCATCTTATTGGAATTTGAATATGTGTGATAGTTCAAACAAATTTTTTTTAAAATCAAACATGAGATATCATAGTACCCATTGATCATTTTCTGTTATTTTGTTCAGAAAGCCCTGTAATTCTTTCACTCTATGCATGGCTTTATACTATTGTGTTATGTATGATATTATTGTATTTGAAACTATGCTCAACTATAGCAGAGTAAGAGATACGGTGTTAGCTACTTTTGTTGTCCAGTTGACTTAATGTAAAGTACTGTGTTGCCAATGTTGCCCTGTTCTGATCTGCTCTGCACTGCCCCCTTTTTTTATTCTCTTTCAAATAAAAAAAGAAATACCATTAAAAAATTGCAAACCCTGCATAAATACATGTAAATTAAATAACAAGCATTTGAACAACCAGTGAACTACAGATGAAATTAAAGAAGAAATAAAACAATACCTACCATTCAATGAAAATGCAGAAGCAACATATTGTAACCTGTGGGATGCAAAGAAATTGGTCTTAAGAGGGAAATATACAGCAAAAAATTGTCAACTTGAAAAAACCAAAAGAGCACAAATAAACAATCTAATGCTTCATCTCAAGCTTCCAGAAAAAGAAGAGAAAGTCAAACACAAAGCTCATAGAAGAAAGGACATTGTAACGATTAGAGCACAAAACAATGCAATTGAAACTAAAAAAAATACAAAGAATTAACGAATCAAGAAGCTAGTTTTTTGAGAGAATAATCAATATTGACAAAACTCCACCTAATATTATAAAAAAAATGAAAAAATCCAAATTCACACAATAAGGACTGAAAATCTGTAAATTATTAAAGATTCCATGAAATTCAAAAGATCATGAATACCAACTTTGAAAATCTGTACTCAATAGAGAGGAAAACACAGAGGAACTGTGCAGATTTCTATAAACATAAGTACTACTAAAGCTCAACCAAGAAGATATAGGAATTTTGAATAACCAAATATCAGCTATTGAACCTGAAAATGTAATAAAACTTAGCAACAAAGGAAAAAACCAAGCTCCTGGTGAATTCATGGCTGAATTCTACAAGAAGTTTAGAGAAGATTTGATGCCAATACTTGTTAAACTCTTCAATGAAATTGAAAAGAAAGCAATCATCCCTAAATCATTCCTGGAGGCAAGTATTACTCTCACAAAAAAAACTAAGAAAGATCGAAACAAAAAGAAGTATAGACCAATCTCACTAATGATCATTGATGAACATAATGTGGAACTATGATGTCATATCATGTCACTGTGATGTCACAACTGGGAATTGTTATGTCATGAAGGCTAATTGTGCTGCTATAATTAGACAACAGGAGCTCATAATTGGGGAGTTGTTTTGCTGGAATGGGGAATGGTGATGTTCCAACTGGGCATAATGAGGTCACAATATGGTATTATTGGTGACAATGCAACATTGTGATTTCATAGAGGGGCACTGTGATGTCACAATGATCCTGGTGACATCACAATGGGCAATTGTGGTGTCACAGTGGGCAATCATGATGTCACATAGGAAAATTGTAATGTCATAATGGTAGTTGCGGGGTTAAAATAGAACACATGTCACAATAGGGCATTATGATGTCACAAAGGCATAGCATAATGCTATAATGTGAAACCATGATGTCATATCCATCATTGTGGTGTCACACTTGGCAATTGAGATGTTGTAAGATAATTTAAATGTCATGATGAGAATTGTGAGATCTTCATTGTGAATTATAATGTCAAATTGGCAGTATATGAGGTCACAATAGGGCGTTGTGATGTCACAGTAGGAAATGGTGATGTCACAGTAGGAATAGGAAAAGAAAGGAAGGAAAAAGAAAGTAATATCAAACTGGCATCTGGTTCTGTGTGTGTGTAAACCTAGTATTAAAAAAATAGATAAAATTTTACAATTCTTCCACTATCTTGAGACTGGAAAAGAGTTCATAAATGTCTTTAAAAGTAAGTGTTACATCAAAGTGAAGGTATTTGTTAGCAGAAACAAGTTGAAACATTAATCTTAGAACTCTAAATCCAGTACTTTTTCTGGGCCTGGAGCTGTATGAAGTGTAATAGGGTGCCTTCAAAGATCTTGTAATCATAATTAAGGTAAACATAGGTTGTGATGGACACCTAATGGAGCATTGTGTGATCAAAATGGAAATTACGAGCTAATGATGTGGCTTTATAAAGTCAGAATGGGAAAAGAGTGAGATCCTAATGGGGGCTTGCTGATGGCACAGCAAATAATTGTGATGTCATAATGGGATATTTGATGTCACAATAGGGACTTTGGAGGTCACAGTGGGGCATAGTGACAACACAAAGAATGACATCATACCTTAATGAGGACACTGAGATAATAATGTGGGCAATGTGGGATCATAATGGGGAATTGTGAAGCAACTGAAAATTAAGTTATCATGGGGTACAGTGTTGTCAAAATAGGGCACTGTGATGTCACCATGGAGTGTCGTTCTGTCACAATGATGCATCTATTGTTATCACTGGAGAACTGTGATGTCACAACGGTTTATTGTGATGCTCTAATGGATGATTATGATATCATGAAGGGGAATTCTGAAGTCATATGGAGAACTATGATGTTACCATGGGGTGTTGTGATACCACGATAGGATGTGTGAAGACACAATAAGGCATGGTGATGTCACAATGGGATAGTTTGATGTCATATTTGATAGAGTGATGTCATAATGTGCAACTAGGTTGTCACAGTGGGGAATTGTGGTATCACACATGTTGATTGTGCTGCTCCAATGAGGGCAAATTGAGGTCATAATAGGCTAATTGTGGTGTCACACTTCAAATGATGATATCACAATGGGCCAAGCTAGTGTCACCACAGGGCACCTGGAGGTGATAGTGGAGCATTACACTGTGGAAAAAGGGAATTGTGATGGTATAATGGGTACTGTGATGTCACCATGGGCACTTGTGTCACAGTGGGCAATTATGATGTCACAAAAGAAAACTGTAACATCAACAGAGACCAGCATCATGGCCTGACTCTGTGGGACCCAAAACTCCGGGACATGGAGAGTGGCCCGGGCTGTTTGGATTGAAAATCTGCACAGACCAGCATCTCAGTGTGACTGTTTGGGACTGGTAGGCCCACCCTTCATCCACAGGGAACTGCCCTGAGACTGGCATCTGGACCAGGTCTGTTTGGCACCGGGAACTTTGCAGAAACCAGCATTTTGGCTTGACTCTTTGGGACTTGTAGGCCCTCCCTTCTCTCGCATGGAACCTCCTGGAGACCTGCCTGGGACAAAGCACTGTGGCTTGGCCTGCCTGAGATTCCACAGGCTCCGGGATGACCACACCCAGCATTTGCCTTACAACTTAGTCAGCCAGGAGCCCACAAAGGGGAGTTAGGAACCTGTGAGGAAGTCAAGAGCCTGTGAGGGAGCCATTGCCATTCCAGGAACTGATGGTGCAAGAGGTCATTCCTCACACATGCAGCGAACGATTTGGAACATGGCTCAAAGCAAGGAAATATAGAAAAATGACAAAAGGAAAAACCAAAAGGCAGGCTCAAAGCCCTAGGCTTCCCCAAGAAGCTTAGAAGCTGTGTACATAGAAGAAAAAAGAAGCATATACCTGAAATGTCTGAAATGATACAAATGAAATAAATATGCAAATAGGGAAAGTTATGGAGAAATTCAAATCAGAAATACTTGCCCAGGTAAAAGAAGAATTGATAAAAATAGTGAAAGAAATAGAGAATGCATCTAGTGAAAACATAGCCAAAATATTAGAGGAACAAAGCAAACAGATAAAATCCCTGAATGAACAATATAAGAAACAAACAGAATGTATAAAGCAGATTCAAAGAGATATAGAGGAAATAAAAAATTCTATTGAAAGCTGTAAAAACCACCTCAATGAAAGTGAAGATAGAATTTCAGACCTCGAAGATAAGATTGCAGCCAGTGAGCAGGAAAGACAAGATCTTTTAAAAATAACAAAGAATCAGGAAATAACAATTCAACACATGCAAGATGATGCAAAGTAAAATAACATAACATTAATAGGGATAAATGAAAAAGGACGGGACAGCCCTAATGATATCAAGAGGATATTTACAGAAGTAATAGCTGAAAACTTCCCAAAAATGAGAAGAGAAATAGACAACTGGATAGTTGAAGCATATTGAACTCCAAACAGCCATAACCAAAATTAAACTACACCTAGACACATAATAATCACCATCCCAGAAATCCAACATAAGAGTAGAATACTAAAAACTGTTAGAGAGAAAAGAGAGATCACCTATAAAGGAAAACCTATCAGAATCACGGCAGACTTCTCAACACAAACAATGAAATGAAGAAGAGCATGGAGTGAAGTATTTCAGATCCTAAAGGAAAACCACTTCCAACCTAGAGTGACATACCCTGCAAAACTGTCCTTCAAAATGGATAGGGAAATAAGATACTTCCATGACAAAGAACAGCTGAAGAACTTCATGAACACCAAACCAAACCTACAAAGCATACTGAAAGACATTCTAGATACACACACAAGAAAACCACCAAGCAAGGCAGACAATTAAACAGAATAGAAAGCTAAAGACACAACAGTAGAAAGATAACATGTCAACAATAAACCAATATATAACAGTTACAACCGTTAATGTAAATGGCCTCTACTCACCAATCAAAAGAAATAGACTGGCAGAATGGATTAAGAAACAACATCCAACCATATGCTGTCTTCAAGAAACCCATCTAACCCAAAAGGACACTCATAGACTGAAAGTCAAGGGATAGAAAACAATACTTTATGCAAAGGGAAACCAAAAAAAAAAAAAAGCAGGACGAGCAATCCTGTTTGCAAACAATGTGAATTTCAAAACAAGAATGATCCAAAGAGATAAAGAAGGTCACTACATACTAGTTAGGGGAAAGCTTCAAGGGAAAGAGATAGTGATCTTAAATATATATGCACCAAATTCCAGAACACCCAGCTATACAAAGCAAATACTAACAGAAATGAAAAATCAAATAAGCAATAATACAATTATAACAGGAGATTTTTAACACACAATTGACCCAAAGGGACACATCAACTAGACAGAAAATCAGCAAAGACATAACAGAACTGAATCACACCTCTGAACAAATGGACTTGATAGATGTATACAGAGTGTTCCATCCAACAACGTCAGAATACACTTTCTTCTAGGCAGTACATGGGACATTCTCTAAAATAGACCATATGCTAGCACTCAGAAAATATTTAAGTAAATGCAAAAGAATTGAAAGTATCCCATGCATGTTATCAGATCATAGTGCTGTGAATCTGGAAATGAATGATAAACGAAATTTCAAAAAACCTACAAACACATGGAAACTGAATAATACACTCTTGAGAAATCAGTGGGTCACAGAAAATAGTAAAGAACAAATTAAAAAATAACTACAAGTAAATGAAAATACAAACACAACTTACCGGATTTTGTGGGATGCAATGAAAGCAGTCCTCAGAGGAAAATGTATTGCATTGAGTTCCCACATCAGGAAGACAGAACAAACACAAATAAACAACCTGATGATACAACTCAAACATCTAGAAAAAGAAGAGCAAGCCAAGCCCAAAGCCAAAAGAAGGTAGGAAATTATAACGATTAGAGCAGAAATTAATGCAATAGAGACTAAGAAAACAGTACAAAGTATCAATGAATCAAAGAGTTGGTTCCTTGAAAGAATTAATAAAATTGATAAGCCCCTGGCTAACCTTAATAAAAAAAGGTGAGAAGAAACTCAAATTCATGCAATAAAAAATGAAACAGGTGAAGTTACTACAAACTCAGTGGAAATAAACAAATTCATCAATACCTACTTTGAAAAACTCTACTCTTATAGGTTCGATAACACTAAAGACATAGACAAAATCCTAGATACATGTGAACTACCAAAGCTGGATCAGGAAGATGTACAACTGCTGAATAACCCAATTTCTATTACTGAAATTGAAAATGTAATTAAGTCCTTGCCTACAAAGAAGACTCCAGCCCCAGATGGATTCACTGCAGAATTCTACAAGAAATACAAAGAAGACTTAATTCCAACACTCCTGAACCTCTTCAGTGAAATAGAAAGGGAAGCAAGTCTGCCTAAATCATGCCTGGAAGCAAATATCACTCTAGTAACAAAACCAGAGAAAGACTCAACTCAAAAAAGAACTATAGGCCAATCTCCCTGATGAACATGGATGCAAAAATTCTCAATAAAATATTGGCAAACAGGATGCAGCAAATCATCAAGAAGATCATACACCATGACCAAGTGTGGTTCATCCCAGGAATGCAGGGATGGTTCAACATATGCAAAACAGTAAATGTAATCCACCATATCAATAGAGCCAAAAGCAAGAACCACATGATCATCTCTATACATGTAGAAAAAGCTTTTGATAAAGTCCAACACTCATTCATGATAAGAACCTTACAGAGAATTGGAATAGAGTGTCTTTATCTCAATATGCTAAAGGCCGTGTATGACAACCCAACAGCCAGCATCATATTACATGACCAAAAACTGAAAGCCTTTACCTTAAAATGAGGCACAAGACAAGGATGCCCATTATCACCACTGCTATTCAACATAGTACTGGAAATACTAGCCAGAGCAATAAGACAGGAAAGAGAAATAAAAGGAGTAAAGGTAGGAAAACAGGAAGTTAAATAATCATTATTTGCAGATGACATCATACTTTACATAGAAGACCCCCAAAACTCTACTGAAAGACTGCTAGATATAATTAACAAATTAAGCCAGGTAGCCAGATACAAAGTCAATACACAAAAATCAATAGCATTTCTATACACTAACAACAAATTACTGAGAGAGCAATAAGAGAAACTACACCCTTTACACTAGCATCCAAATAAATGAAATACTTAGGAATCAATCTCATGAAAGAAGTAAAAGAGCTATACAGGGAAAATTATTATACCCTGAAAAAGGAAATCATAGAGGACCTCAGAAAATGGAAAGACATCCCCTGTTCATGGACAGGAAGAACAAACATTGTAAAAATGGTCATTCTCCCAAAATTACTATACAGATTCAATGTCATCCCAATCAAAATACCAATAACATACCACATAGATCTAGAGAAATCTCTCCTAAAATTCATCTGGAACCAGAAGAGTCCTAGAATAGCAAAGGCAATTCTAAGCAACAAAGGCAAGGCAGGAGGCATCACAATCCCTGATTTGAAATTATACTACAAAGCTACAGTGATAAAGTCAGTATGGTACTGGAATAGAAACAGACCCGAGGATCTGTGTAATAGATTGGAAGATACAAGCACAACCGCAAACTCACTCAACCACCTTATCTTTGATAAAAGGGACAAACATGCTCGCTGGAAAAATGACAGTCTCTTTAACAAATGGTGCTGGAAAAATTGGTTGTCCATAAGCAGAAGACTAAAACTAGACACATGTCTGTCACCATACACTGAACTAAAATCTAACTAAATCAAAGATCTAAATATTAAAACAGAAACACTAAAACTCTGGAATGCAATGTAGATAAAAACCTCAAAAACATAGGGGTAGGAAGAGAATTCATGAACAAGAACCCAAGTACAAGGGAAGTACTTCAGAGAATCAATAACTGGGACCACAACTTATTAAAGAATTTATTGCACATCAAAACAGGTTTCCAGCAGACTGAAAAGAAGACCCACAAATTGGGAAAAAATCTTCATGAAAGTGCCTAAGACAAAGGAATTCTCTCTAGAAATTGTAAAGAATTAAAAAAAAAATCAGACTCTTGAAATTCAAAGACCAAATCCAAAAATGGGCATCTGAAATGAATACACAGTTCTCAGATGAAGAAATACAAATGGCAAATAAATACATGAAAAAATGTTCATCATCATTAGTCATGAAAGAAATGCAAACTAAAACCACACGGAGATTGCATCTCACTCCAGAAAGAATGGCCAAGATAGAAAACTCAACCAACAACAAGTGTTGGAGAGGCTGTGGGGAAAAAGGAACTCTTCTACACTGCTGGTGGGAGTGTCGACTGGTGCAAACACTGTAGAGGTCAGTCTGGAGATTCCTCAAAAAGCTGGGTTTGGAAGTCCCATTTGACCCAAATATTCTGCTTCTAGGCATATTCCTAGAAGACCTGAAAACATCATAGCACAGTGATATATGTGCACCCATGTTTATAGCAGCACAATTTGTAATAGCCAGAACTTGGAAGCAACCTAAATGCCTATCAACTGAGGAATGGATAAAAAAGTTGTGGCATTTTTATACAATGGAGTACTACTCAGCTATAAAGTATGATCACATCGAGATATTTATAAATAAACGGACACGACTTGAGACCATTCTCTTAAGCAAAATAAGCCAAACTCACAATGGTAAATACCATATAGTCTCCCTAGTATGAGGTTTGATAAGAGTATATAAGACTTTATGGTATACATGAGTTTCCAACTCATAGCTTTGAAGTCTTACAAAGTTTTCAATCATCAGTTGGAATGGTTTTATCCTGTTTTGTTTGACTATATCATACATGACGATATGAACATCTGTTTAGAAGCAAACATTTTGACAGCTATTGTTGACTTGATATCATACTTCCTAGAAGTCCTACCATGCTTTTTTAGTTCTACTACCATTGGTTCTATCTATCACATTGTATCTTATTGGAATTTGAATATGTATGATAGTTCAAACAAAATTTTTTATCAAAAATGAGATATTATAGTACCCATTGATCATTTTCTGTTATTCGGATCAGAAAGCCCTGTAAATGTTTCAACCTATGCATGGCTTTTTACTATTTTGTTATGTTTGATGTTATTGTATTTGAATCTATGCTCAAATATAGCAGCATAAGAGATATGGTATTAGCTACAGTTGATGTCCAGTTTTTAAATGTAAAGTATTGTGTTTCCTATGTTGTCGTGTTCTGATCTGCTCGGTCCAGCCCACTTTTGTTTTACTCTCTTTCAAATTATTAATAAAAAAAGTAAAGAAAGAAAAAAGAAAAATGTAATATCAATGGGGAATTCTCTGGTCATAATGGGGAATTCACAAGTCCCGATGAGTGTATCATGATGTCAAAAAAGGGCAGGGTGCTGTCACAATGGGTTACTGTAATGCCATAATGTGGAACTACGATGTCATAACATGTCACTCTGATGTTGCAAATGGGAATTGTGATGTCATAAAGGTTATTTGTGCTGCTATAACTAGAAAAGAGCAGCTCATAATTGGGGAGTTGTTTTGCTCCAATGGGGAATTGTGATGTTCCAACTCGGCATCATGAGGTCACAAAATGGCATTATTGGCTGACAATAAAAATTGTGATATCATAGTGGGACACTGTGATGTCACAATGATCTTGATGATATCACAGTGGGCAATTGTGATGTCACAGTGGGCAATCATGATGTCACAAAGGAAAATTGTAATGTCTCAAAGGGAGTTGTGAGGTCACAATAGAACACATGTCACAATAGGGAATTATGATGTCAAAAAGGCATATCATGATGCTATAATGTGATACCATGATACCATATCCATGATTGTGTTGTCACAATTGGCAATTGTGAAGTTGTAAGATAATTTAAAGGTCATGATGAGAATTGTGAGATCTTCATTGTGAATTGTGATGTCACATTGGCAGTATACGAGGTCACAATAGGGCATTATGATATCACAATAGGACATGGTGATGTCACAGAAGGATTAGGAAAAGAAAGGAAAGGAAGGAAAAGGAAAGGAACATCAAACTGGCATCTGGTTTTGTGTGTGTGGAACATAGTATTAAAAGAAATAGATAAAAAGTTACAATTTTCCACTATCTTGAGACTGGAAAAGAGTTCTTAAATGCTTATAAAAACAAATGTTACATTCAAGTGAAGGCATTTGTTAGCGGAAATAAGTTGTAACATAAATCTTAGAACTCTGATTCCAGTACTTTTTCTGGGCCTGGAGCTGTATGAAGTGTAATAGGGTGACTTCAAAGATATTATAATCATAATTATGGTAAACATAGGTTGTGATGGGGCCTTAATGGAGCATTAGGTGATCAAAATGGAAATTATGAGCTAATGATGTGGCTTTATTAAGTCAGAATGGTGGAAGAGTGAGATCCTAATGGGGGTATCCTGATGGCACAGCAGAGAATTGTAATGTCATACTGGGATATTTGATATCACAATCGGGATGTTGGAGGTCACAGTGGGGCATAGTGACAGCATAAAGGAATGGCATGATACCATAGTGAGTACATAGAGATGATAATGAAGGCAATGTGAGATCATAATGGAGAATTGTGAAGTAATAATGATAAGTATGTCATCATGGGGTAGAGTGGTGTCACAATAGGGCACTGTGATGTCACACTGGAATGTTGTTCTGTCTCAATGTTGCATCTACTGTTATCACTTGAGAACTGTGATGTCACTAGGGTTTATTGTGATGTTGTAATGGATGATTATGATATGATGGGGAATTCTGAAGTCACATGGAGAAAAGTGATGTCACGATGGGGTGTTGGGATACCACAGTAGGATCTGTGACATCACACTAATGCATGATGTTGTCACAATGGGATATTTTGAGGCCATATTTGGTATAGTGATGTCATAATGTGCAACTATGTTGTCACAGTGGGGAATTCTGGTATCATAAAGGTTGATTGTGCTGCTCTAATGAGGGCAATGTGAGGTTATAATAGGGTAATTGTGGTTTCACCCTGGAAATGATGATGTCACAATGGGCCAAGCTTGTGTCACCACAGGGCATCTTGAGGTGACAGTGAAGCATTGCCCTGTGAAAAGGGGGAACTGTGATGCTATAATGGGGACTGTGATGTTATCATGAGCCCTTGTGTCACAGTTGTCAGTTATGATGTCACAAAAGAAAAGTGTAACACAAATGGGGAATTGTCTGGTCACAATTATGAATTGACAAGTCACGATGAGGGTATCATGATGTCAAAATAGGGCAGGGTGGTGTCACAATGGGGTATTGTAATGCCATAATGTGGAACTATGATGTCATATAATGTCACTGTGATGTTGCAATTTGGAATTGTGATGTCATAAAGGTTAATTGTGCAGCTATAATTAGACAACCGGAGCTCATAATTGGGGAGTTGTTTTGCTGTAATGGGGAATGGTGATGATCCAACTGGGCATCCTGAGGTCACAATATGGCATTATTGGGTGACAATATAACATTGTGATATCATAGTGGCGCACTCTGGTGACACAATGGTCCTGGTGATATTACAGTGGGCAATTGTGATGTCACAGTGGGCAATCATGATGTCACAAAGAAAGTTATTGTGTCATAATGGGAGTTGCGAGGTCACAATAGAACACATGTCACAATAGGTCATGATGATGACACAAAGGCATAGCATGACGCTATAATGTGATACCATGATGTAATATCCATCATTGTGATGTCACAATTAGCAATTGTGATGTTGTAATATAATTTAAATGTCATGATGAGAATTGTGAGATCTTACTTGTGAATTGTGATGTCACATTGGCAGTATACAAGGTCACAATAGGGTGTAATGATGTCACAGTAGGA
>PVJX010046497.1:0-12277 GCA_004027295.1 Dolichotis patagonum | reverse complement strand
TTTTCCCATGCTGGAAAAGTTTTCTGCTATTACTTCTGTAAATACTCTTTTTATGTCACTTGTACCAACTTCTGCATTTTTGCTGACAACTATTAATCTTAAATTATTTTTCTTTGCATTGTCTTGCATCTGTTAAATTATTGTTTCCAGGATTCCTTGTTATTTTTCAGAGACCTCTTCTTTGATGATCTCAGCTGAAATCCTACCTTTGAGGTCTGAAAGTCTATCTTCAGTTGTATTCAAGCAGTTTTCTCAGAATTCAGTGGAGTTTTTAATTTCTTGGATATCTCTTTGAATCTGTTTCATGAGTTCTAATTCTTTCCTATATTGTTCATTCAAGGTTCCCATAATTTTCATGTTTATCTTTTTTATCTATGTCTTCTTTAGATAAACTCAGGATTTCTTTTATTATGTTTGTCATTTCTCCAAGATATTGTTTCTGATCTGATTTCTTTTCCAACCTAATGAAGTTGATTCTTCACTTCAGTTGCTATCATTTCAGAAATCTCAGGTGTGTGATTTTTAATTTATTATATGTCAACTTCTCCTGGACTTGTTCTGTGACAGATGGAGGTCTGAGGTTATATTTTGCTTCTTCATCTTGACATTTTCCTAGTTTCCTCCTGAAAAGCCCGTTGTGGGGTCCCAGGTGCTTCCTGCATTGGATGCCCATCTGTGGTGTAGGGGAATGTGCCAGCACTTGCATTTCTCTAAACCTAGTTTCCTAGGTAGGCCCTGAACAGCACACAGACTTCTCCAGAACCTCATGACTATACCAAGGATTCCCTGATGACTATGGGCATAGCCTTCTCACATTCCACACTGGCTACCAAGTGGAGGGACCCTGATGGTGGCCAGCTTGCATCTACTGGAATTTTAAAAGAAAATCAGTAGCACTAACCTCAAGATGACAAAGACATTGGTAGCATATGAAAAGGGTTAAACACAGACATCACAAAGTCATTCAATGAATTATAGATATGTCAAAACAATTTTTCAAAACTTTTGCAAATAAAAAGAAATTTTAAAAGTTTCAACCAACAAATAGAAGACAGAAAACACAACAATACAAATACAGAATTAAGAATACAATGACACAAATTTTACAAACTAAATAAATGGCCTAACATCCAGAGACAATATAGAAGAAAATTAATTAACTAGAAGGTAGAGAAAGATTGCAAAACTGGAAAATGATTTAATAAAAATCTACAGATCAATCTTCTCAGTGAATATAGTTGTCAAACTCTTCAATAAGATACTTCTAAACAGAATGCATCAAATCATTAAAAAGATCATACAATATGACTAAGCCAGCATTATCTCAGAGATGCAAGGATAGTTCAGCACCCATAAACCAAAAAAATGTAATTCATCACATAAACAGAAGCAAGGAAAAAAATCCCGTAATGTTTTCAATAGACAGAAGGAAAGCTTCTGCCAAAATCCTATACCCATTCATAATAAAAACTCTGATGAAAACAGGTACATAAGGACCTTATCTCAATCTGTTAAAAGTAATATATGGCAAACTCACTGCCAACATTGTACCCAAAGGGGAAAGTATGAAAATATTTCCTCTAAAATCAGTAACTAGGCGGGAGCTTTCACTCTCACTACTCAAGATAGTGTTCAAGACTTCAGCTAGAGCTATCAAGTAAGAAAAATAAATAAATAAATATGTATAGGAAAAGAAGAAGTAGGACTATCCTTATTCACGCATGACATGATCCTTCACATGGAGTATCAAACTCCAACAGAAGACTTTGAGAACTAATAAAGTCAGCAAAGAAGCAGGATACAAAATCAACACATACAACAAAGTATTTCTGTACACCAACAATGAAGTCACTGATGAAACTAGTAAATAATATTATTCATCAAAGTTTTAAAGAATTAAATACCTAGGAATCACCCTAACTGAGGAAGAAGAAGGCCCCATATGATGAAAACCATAATGCTCTGAAAAAAGAGATTGAAGAGGATGTTAGAAAATGGAAAGACATCTCTTGTCTTCATGTTTTCATTTCCTTTATGTACACTCACCTAACATTAAGTTCAATCTTATTTTGTGTTTTCATTCCATGTTTCTAACATGCCCGGATAGCCTGATTCTAACATGTTTGGACAGGAGTAAATCATGGGGGCAAAGGCAGAGCAAAGGTCAGACACTGAGGGATGGGAGGGGCCAGCACCTCCCCCAGACCCAGGGGTGAGCACATTGTTCTGAGCACCTGAGCCTATGTGGCCCTGCCCCAGCCTCTGTGCACAGGGACACATTTCAGGAACCATGAGCCTCATTGAGCTTCCCATGTTTTCACACATTTGGAGTGAAGTCAGCACTGGCCTTTGTAAAACACCCATGACAGCCAAGTCCCCAGCAAAAAAGATCTTGACTTAATTGTTCCTTCAGGGTCCACTTAGAATAATGGCTCTTTCTCTCCCAGGTGTCTCCCACAGGCTAGGACACATTTTGCTGAATGACTTTAAAATACTTGGCCAGATCTGCTTGTTAAATACAGAAAACTTCATCCATCTAGACTGGTCTTGGTGCAGACCACTCACTGCCTCACTGCCACCGTGTTCCCAGTCTCACACATGGTTGACAGAGAGGAAGCACCCTTGGGTCCTGCAGAGGTTTAGTGACTTCCTCAAGGTGACTATGTATGTTCTGGGGGCACATTCTATCAAGTAATGCAGAGATCAGAAAGAGCTCAAGTTTGCTGGATTGTTTCAGAGAGTCTTGAGAAATAATATTTGATTCTTCCTTCCTCACTGTTATTACTGTTTCATCAGTAGATAAAACTACAGAGGAGATAAAACTGTATAGAGTTTAGGTCTTGCCTTCTAAATCATAACCTGAAATAATGCTATCAACTTTTGATTCATATTTCTTTTCCTTGGCTTTTCTTTAACATTTGATAGGGTTGGGTTTAGGAAAACAACTGACAAACTACACAGCCAAAAATTCTGAGTGTAGCTTTGAGCCTGGGGATCCAACATGAGCTTAGTAACTAAAACTGGGTCACTTGGAAGCCCTTTACTTTGTAATAGTTGGACAAAGTCATCTTCAACTTGTTTTCAGGCTTACAGTTGAATAGTTGAAATTTTGACATATTCTGATTTTGTTTTCTGTTCTTGATTATGTTTCAAAAGGGAACATCTACCTTCATGTGTAATAGGAGAGCTCTGGATTGGCTGTACAATGCTTGTGAAAATCTTGAATCCTTTACATAAAAAAATAATAGAACTAAGCATATTCTCTTGTATTAAGTACCTTGAAACAATAATAATTTTTCATGTGAGAAACAATGAACAATACATCGGTCTTAGGTAAAATTTCACAAACAGTAAAGTGTATTACATGTAAAATTCCATCTATCTTTAGGAAAAGTTCAGTGAAATGTACTTTTTAATTTCAGGAATTTTGAAAGTACTATTGTTTTCCTAAACTAATGGAAATCATCTGTGTTGCATTTTATATTTTCTGAGAAGTTTGATCACCCAAGAGGTTGATAAATATGGACAACAGCCTCTGTTTAAATATGGGGTCACCTTGCAGGTCATCCTCCTTGTTGCCTCAATAGAGCATGGTTTAAGCTTGGTCATTGTTAGCTGGAACATGTTCCTTCCCTTCCCATCCTTGGTAGTAATCTTGTGCTGTGCTATGAGTTAAAGCCAATTCCTGGGGAAGCCCAGGGGGAGAAAGCCTTTGTTAGTTACAGAAGAAGAAATGCTTCCTGGGGTTCTAGTCCATCAGAGCCATTCTAGTGGAAGAGGTCTCTGTGTCCTGAAATTTTGGCCAGTGATGGGGAGACTGCCCAGCTGCCTGGAACCACAGCCAGTGGGTAATTACTCTGGGGTCATTTGTCCCCGAGTATGAGCAGGCCTATGGAAGTGCTCTTGGCTGCAGCATCTGTTCAAACCCCTCTCCCTGCAGTATGCTAGCAGAGGTTTTCTTCCTACCTCACAGAGTCAGGAGAGACATGGAGAAGGTTTCCTGCCTCACAGCATCCTTAGTGACCTTCATGTGACAGATCTCCCATTGCTGACCTGTCAGTGTTGGAGACCCACGTGGCTGTCTCCTCAGGGCATAGCTGTGGCAGGGTGACTCAGAGGTGTCTGAACTCTGAGCTGTGGTGTAGACCGTGGTGGCCTAGACGTCAGAGACCTGAAGCCCTGGAGGTGTTACGGGAAGTACAGAAGCCTGAGCTGGATGCCAGGGGCAAGGCAGCTTTGTTCCTGTGCCACCCAGGTGGTCTTGGGGACAGAGGAGTCACCTGGTTGTGTGGAGGAGCAAGTGAAGTGACACCCACTTCCCAGATCCCAGACTCAGCCTGAGCAATAGTGACTGTAGAGTCTTCCTGTCCCAAATGAAGTGAAGACAGCTAAGGTACACTGTGGTCACCATTCACCACCACAGTGGCACTGCCTGGTCCTTGCTGTGGGAAGACACAGCAGGTCCTGGGGCACTGAGTCCACTGTGTGTAACTGGTCTGCTGCTCTGGATCACAGCTATTCTGTGCTTTTTTAAGAGGTCTACATTTCAAGGCTTATATGACTGGATTCTCAGGTAATACTTGATCATTTTGTGTAAACCTTTCATGTTAGTGGTGAATATTTCACTTGAGCCGGGATCTTGCTATACAGTGCAGAAAGGCTCACTTCAAACTTACATCAATTCTCTTGCCTCAGTCTCCTCAGTTCTGAGATAACAGAACTATGTTACCACACTGAACTGAGTGTATTTTTTGGGTTTGGCAAAATACTGAACTCTTCATTGCAAAGTGGATGAATTATTTTTTTAAAATTGTATTTAAAAAGAAAACAAAACAAAATAAACAAAATAGAAAAAAGTGTAGCAACAATACAAAATTCCAAGGAAAAAAAGAAAAGCACAAAAAGTTCTAAGAAATCATTACTTGATAACTTAGATAAGGTCATCTTGGAAATAGTTGTTCAAGTTACAAAGTTAAAACATACAAAGTACACTTTCAAACAATGAGACTGTTAACAGTTTTGCTCCATGACCTAACAAAAACAGTAATATGCTCATTCATCGTACACACTTAAACATACATGCAACTATATCCTTTAGAGCACCCTCTTTTCCTCTCTTTTTTAGAGTAGCAATTACACATTTTGGGTTTTATTACCTCTACATTTCTTATTACTTTTTACACTAGAACAACAATGTGATATTTATAAATATGATTCTTATTTATTTCACTAATGAGGATAGTCTCAAGTTGTCTCCATTTATCTATGAAGGCCTCAAGATCATCCTTTTTAATAGATGAGTAATACTCCATTGTATAAAAATACCACATCTTTTTCATCGACTCTGTGGTTGATGGGCATCTTAGTTGTTTCCAAGATTTAGCTATTACAAATTGTGCTTCTATGAACATGGGTGCACATATATCACTGTGATATGAACTTTTCAGTTTTTCTGGGAAAATACCCAGGAGGGGAATAACTGGGTTGAATGGAGCTTCCAGTCCTAGTCTTCTGAGAATTCTCCATACTGATTTCCATAGTGGTTGCAACACTCTACACTCCCACCAGCAATGGAGCAGTGTTCCTTTTTCCCCACAGCCTTGCCAACATTTGTTATCAGTTGATTTCTTGATGGCAGCTATTCTTTCTGGTGTGAGATGATATCTCAGTGTTGTTTTAATTTGCATTTCTCAAATGACCAGTGATGGTGAGCATTTCTTCATGTATTTGTTTGCCATTTGTATATATTCATCTGTGAACTGAGTGTTCATCTCAACTGCCCATTTTTGGAGAGGGTCTTTGAATGGGGGGTGATGTTTTTCAATTCTTTATATGTTCTTGATATAAGTCCTTTGTCTGAGGGGTTGCTGGCTAAAATTCTTTCCCATTCTGTGGATTTTCTTTTCACTATGCTGATGATTTCTTTTGAAATACAGAAACTTTTCAATAATATGAGATCTCAGTTGTTGATTCTCTGAAGCATTTCCCGTGCAGTTTGCGTTTTGTTCATGAATTCTCTGCCTATCCCAATGTCTCCAAGACTTGTACCTACCTTATCTTCCAGTAGATTCAGTGTTTCTGTTTTAATGTTTAGGTATTTGATCCATTTAGACTTTAGTTTTGTTCGTGGTGATAAGTATGGATCTAGTTTAAGTCTTAAGCATGTGGAGAACCAATTTTTCCAACACCATTTACTAAAGAGGCTATTGTTCTTCCAGTGAACATGTTTAGCCACTTTGTTAAATATCAGGTGGCTGAATGTCTTTGTACTTATACTTGTATTCCATTGGTCCTCAGATCTATTTCTTTGCCAGTACCATGCTGTTTTTATCACTGTGGCTTGGTAGTACAGTTTAAAGTCAGTAATTGACATGCCTCCTGCCTTGTCTTTATTGCCTGGAATTGCCTTTGCTATTCTAGGTTTCTTCTGTTTCCAAATGAATTTTAGGAGTGTTTTCTCTAGATAAGTGAGGTATGTTGATGGTATTTTGATTGGGATTGTGTTAAATCTGTATAACAGTTTTGGGGCTATGGCCATTTTCACAACGTTGGTTATTCCTAACCAAGAGCAAGGAATATCCTTCCATTTTCTAATATCCTCTTCAATCTCCTTTTTTAGCATAATATAATTTTCAGCATATAGGTCTTTTACATTCTTAGTTAGGTTGATTCCTAAGTATTTCATTTTTTTAGATATTATTGTGAAGGGTGATATTTCCATAATGTCTCTCTTGGTGAGTTTCTTGTTTGTGTACAGGAATGCTATTGATTTTTGCACGTTGACTTTGTATCAAGCTACACTGCTGAATCTGTTTATTACCTCTAGCAGTCTTTTAATGGAGTTTTTGGAGTCCTCTATCTAGAGTATCTTGTCATCTGCAAATTGTGATAATTTAACTTCTTCCTTTCCTATCTTTATTCCTTTTATTTCTCTCTCTTGTCTGATTGCCCTGCCTACTGTTTCCAGAACTATATTGAATAGGAGTGGTGATAGTGGACATCCTTGTCTTGTTCCTGATTTTAAAGTGAAAGCTTTCAGTTTTTATCCATTTAGTATAGTATTGGCTGTTGGTTTGCCATAGATGGCCTTTATAAGATGAGGTAGACACCATGTATTCTGAGTTTCTGAAGGGTTTTTATCATGAACATATGTTGGACTTTATCGAAAGCTTTTTCTGCATCTATTGAGATGACCATGTGGTTTTTGTTTTTGGCTCTGTTGATGTGGTGTATCACAGTTATTGATTTGCGTATGTTAAACCATCTGTGCATTCCTGGAATGAACCCCACTTGGTCATGATGTATAATCTTCTTGATGATTTGTTGCATTCTATTTGCTAGTATTTTATTGAGAATCTTCGCATCTATGTTCATTAGTGAGATTGGCCTACAGTTCTCCTTTTTGCTTGGGTCTTTCACTGGTTTTGGTATCAGAGTAATACTTGCCTCCAGGAATAATTTAGGGAGGACTGCTTTCTTTTCAAGTTCATTGAAGAGGTTAAGGGGTGTTGGCATCAAATCTTCTCTAGATTTCTTGTAGAATTCAGCTGTGAATTCATCAGGACTTTTCTTTGTTGGTAAGCTTTTTATTACATTTTCAATTTCAATAGCTGATATTGGGTTATTCAAAATTGCTATATCTTCTTGGTTGAGCTTTGGTAGTTCATAAGTTTCTAGAAATCTGTCCATTTTCTCTGTGTTTTCCTCTCTATGTGAGTAGAGATTCTTAAAGTAGGTGTTCATGATATTTTGAATTTCCATGGGATCTGTAGTAATTTCCCCCTTTTCAGTCCTTATTGCATGAATTTGGGTTTTTTCTTTCTTTTTCTTTAGAAGGTTAGCTAGAGGTTTGTCAATTTTGTTTATTCTCTCAAAAAAGCAGCTTTTAGATTCATTAATTCATTGTATTGCTTTTTAGTTTCAATTGCATTGATTTCTGCTCTAATCTTTACTATTTCCTCTCTTCTTTGAGCTTTGGGTTTAACTTGCTCTTCTTTTTCTAGTAGCTTGTGATGAAGCAATAGAGCATTTATTTGTGCTCATTCTATTTTCTTGATATGACTATTTATTGCTATATATTTCCCTCTTAAGACCACTTTCATTGCATCCCACAGATTTCAATAGGTTGTTTCTTCATTTTTATTAAATTGTAGGTATTGCTTTATTTCTTCATTAATTTCATCAGTAGCCCACTGGTTGTTTAAAAGGTTGTTGTTTAATTTCCATGTATGCATGCAGCTTTTGCAATTTCTTTTGCCATTAATTTCCAATTTCAGTGCACTATGGTCAGATAGTATGCATGGTATAATTTCAATACCTTTGCATTTACTTAAGAATGTTTTATGGGATACTATATGGTCTAATTTGGAGAATGTCCCATGGGCAGCTGAGAAGAATGTGTATTCTGTTGTGGTTGGGTGGAACACTCTGTAAACATCTACTAAGTCCAATTGCTCACAGGTATGATTCAGTTCTATTATTTCTTTGCTCATTTTTTGTCTAGTTGAGCTATCTCTTTGTGACAGTGGGCTGTTAAGGTCACCTGTAATAATTGTGTTCTTGTGTATTTGGTTTTTTATGGCCTTTAGTATCTGTCTTATATAGTTGGGTGCTCCTGTATTTGGTGTGTATATATTTATAATTGTTAGTTTTTCCTCTTGAATTTTTCTGCTTACAAGTTTGTAGTGACCTTCTTTGTCTCTTTTAATCATTTTAGGTTTGAAGTTCACATTGTCTGCAAATAGAATAGTTACCGCTGCTTTTTTCTGGGTTCCTGTTGCATGGAATACTGTTTTCCATCCTTTGCCTTTTAATCTATGAGTTTCCTTTTGGGTCAGATGTGTTTCTTGTATACAGCATATTGTGGGATCGTGTTTCTTGATCCATTCTGTCAACCTATTTCTTTTGATAGTTGAATTGAGGCTATTTACATTTACGGATATCACTGATATGTACTGGCTCTACTTTGCCATGCTATGTTCCAATAGTTTGCTTTCTGCTTTTCCCCCTTATTCAATTGCTTGTCCTACCTGGTGGTTTCTTTCTATTGTTCTGGGGATTGTGGTCTTCTTTATCTCTGTCTAGTATGTCTTTCAACACTCTTTCTATGGTTGGTTTGGTGGATGTAAATTTCTTCAGTTGTTCTTTTTCATGGGAGTATCTTGTTTCTCCATTAAATTTGAATGAAAGTTTTGCTGGGTACCTCAGTCTGTGTTGAAAATTGTTTTCTTTCAGGGCTTGAAATATCTCATTCCAATCACGTCTTGACTTGAGGTTTTATGCTGAAAAGTCTGCTGTGATTCTAATGGGCTTTCCTCGATAGGTGACTTGTGTTTTTTCTCTAACAGCTGTTAGTATTCTGTTTTTATGTTGTATGTCTTAGATCTTAATTATTATGTGTCTGGGCATAGATATGTTGGTTGTGACTGTTTGGCGTTCTGTATGCCTCACTTATCTGCATATCAGGTTTTTTCCCCATGTTTGGGAAGTTTTCTCCTATTTTTTCTGTGAATATTTTAGTTATGTCATTTGTATTGACTCCACCATCTTCACTAATGCCTGTTAATCTTATATTGTTGCTCTTGGCATCATCTTGAAGCTTCTGGATTGTCATTTCATGCTGCTTTGTTATTTCTAAAAGTTCTGTCCTTTCATGATCACTAATTGCAGTCTTGTTCTCAGCTTCATTTAAGGTCCAAAATCCTGTCCTCAGCTTCATTTAAACGGTTTTGCATGCTTTGGATCGAATTTTTTTGTTTCTTGGATGTCTCTTTCAGTTTGTTTCATGAATTCTGCTTGTTTTCCATATTGTTCATTCAATCAGTTTCCTATGGGTTCAATCAGTTTCCTATGTTCCTGTATTTTTTTCTCTATTTCTTCTTTAGCTGCACTCAGCAACTCCTTTACTAAGGTTGTTACTTCTATCTTTACCTGGGAGAGTACTTCTAATTTGATTTCCTCTATGGCCTCATAGAGTTGTTTTTTTTATTTCATTCACTATATTTTCAGAGATTCCTGGTGTGTTACTTTGGAGTCCTCTATTTCAGTGTCTGCTGTACTTGCACCTGTTGGACTGGATGTTTGAGATTGCATTTTGCTTTTTCGTTTTGCCATTTTCCTCTTTCAAGTTAGTGTTTGATTCTTCAGACCCATTAGTGTGAACTGTTGGTAGTGTGTATCTTGGTGTCCTACTACAAGGTTGATGTTTGTACAATTGCTGGGTCCCACAATGAATAGGTGGGTCAGTCACCTGACTCCCTGCTGCAGGGCCTGTTGGGTGAGTCCTGTATTCTTCCTGAGCTGACAAGCCTATTAGTATTGATGTAGGTCAGCTTTTAGTTCCTGCTAGTACTTTATCTTTGGGTTATTCCAGCTCATCAAATCTCCCTGTCTATAGTGTTTGTGTCAGCTGAGGCCCTACTGTGTCCCTATTGTGAGCCTGTGTGTCTCATAAGCCATTTTGATTTTCTTCAAGATGGAGGAGTCCTTTTCAACACACTCCTCACTCTGCCTGATGTTTTCTGTGTGTAGGAAGGGGTCACCCTAACTCTTGTCAGACTTAACAAGGTCTTACAGTTAGTTGAAGGGAGCTTTACTACTGGCCCTATTTAGCTACTGTACACCTCTATTTTAGGGGCATACTCACCACACTGACTGGAGCCAGCTTAGATCTTGTTACGATGAGGCAGTCACTTAATCTCCCTTCAAGGTAGCACAGATAGTCCACTGTAGTCCAAGGTTCCTTTGGGCACAGAGTTCCAAGTTTGCCCGATGCATGCTGGGATTCCGCCACCTCCGCTGCATGGGTGTGTGCAGTCAGGGCCCAGGGTAGGTTCCCAGCCAGCTGGCTGCTTGGGTTTGCCGAGCAGTCAGGTTAGGCCCACTGATCCCTCTTGCGCACCTTGGGGTGGTATCAGACGCAGGGCGTGGTCTTACTGCCTGGACGCAGAGTTCCAAGTTTGCTCGGTCATGAATTCTTAATTTTTTTAATGAATAGAGTCTTAAAGAAGAAAGCAAATCAAGGCCATGCTGACAAGATCTTTGAACAGCACGTTTTGTGGGCTGATCCTCCTATAAGTGATGGAAAGTTCCTGCCACTCTCTGTAATAAACCGCTCTGCGGCACCTATGGCTGCCAGGTACAAGCCTGGGGACCATGGACACTGCCCAGAGACAAATGGTCTAGGGTCCACAGATGAGGAGGCTCACCACTCGGTCATTTGTACTGAGTCTCAGTCAGGCCTCAGCCCAGGACTCCATGTGGACACAGAAGTGATGACCCTTCCTCCCCAGAAGCATGGGATAGAGTTGAAGCTGAGACTTGAGAAGGAGGTATCTGTAGCCAGTGGGGCACAAGAACAAAGCCAGGCCATCCCCGTAGCTGTGGTGAGTCTGCTTTGCAAGAGCTAGACAAGGCTGCAGCATTGGTCTGAGCTTCAAGCCCCGGCAGCAAGGTTATAAAGCGGCAGCTGCAGCAGGTAACTTAGGAGCACTGGCTGTCCACAGATAAGCAAACGCTAGGAAAATCAACCACAGCCCACCCCAGGGCCCAGACTCCACTACCACTCACTCATTGTTTCTCCTACACAACATTCACAAATTTTTTTTCCTTTGTACTCCATGAGACGTCCTATTGTGCATGTAACTTTTAATTCTTCTCATTCTATGTAAGAAACTACTAATAAAATACTTTTAATATACTACATTAATAACTATGAGGTATTCCATTTTATCAATATGTATTAGAATCTCACTCTTTAGAATATAGTTTGCTTTTGAATTTTCAGTCTGAAATGATGTGACTCTGACAACTTGAAAGTATTTTGAATAGTTTCCCTAAGATAGATTCCAGAAAGCAGAGTTCTGGCTCAACATACATTCACATTTAAAAGCCCAATATCTCTGTGTCTGGGTAGACATCAGTCACGGCGTCCCTGTCCTGCTCTTTCCAGTGGTGGATGATGAGGAGTGGTCATAGATTTGATGTTCATTTCTTTGACTGGAGTTAAGTGAAGCTCCCTGAGACTCACTGACTACTTGTGTTTACTTTTAGGAGCTATGACTTCATGCTGCTCCTTCTCTGATATTGGTGCCTTTGCCTTAATTTGTGCATCTTGGTGCATCTGTATAATATCATCCTTGCCATGTTGTCAGGGAGGAGGGAAGCATAGAAGCAGGCTTTTGGGGATGCACTTCTCTCTGTAGCCCCGAAATCATGTGAAGCTGCAGGTGGAGACGCAGGTGTGGATGGTCCCAGAAACAGAGATCAGCCCCAAAGA
>PVJX010046496.1:0-12269 GCA_004027295.1 Dolichotis patagonum | reverse complement strand
CACTGGCTCTTTGCAAATTGTTCTGATCCTTAAAATTTCACCCTCATAAATGAGGACACTGAGGGGCAGGGAGGAGGATAGATTTTCACGGGGCCGCGTAAGAGCTGGACTTTGAATTCAGATTGCTTTGGACCAGAGGCCGAGTTCCTCACACCGTGTCACAACACTGAATCCACTCACTGGCTCATTCATTCACCGGGCAAAGAATTATTGATAAATACCCTGTCAGAAGCCCAGGCCTCGCCTTGGCGCTCATAAAATCTTAGAACAGTGAGTTTTAACGAGCCTGTTTATTTATTTTTTTCCACACCCTACTAGTTGGTTTTTCAAGTCGAGACCAGTACACCTTATTCCTGAACATGCTGGCCAGATACAAAAGAGTCCCAAGTGAATCGTGGCTGGATGGACAGACGGACAGGTGAACAGCAGCATGAGTGGTTGACTGTGTGGGTCAGTGGATGGGTGGGTGAATGACATGGGACAGACAGGCAGACAGCACAGGGTGGTGGGTGGTTGATGGACGGTGGAAATGTCGACGGATAAAGACTTGACTAGACCCTCGATGGGCTTCAGTGAGCCTTTATTCCAATCTTCTAAGTCATCTGGTTTTTCCAGTAATTCACGCAGCCCCTGTCTGGGGCACTTCCAGGGACAGAGAGCTTCTAAGGAAGATGTCCCTGGTGGACAGCAGCAGCTCCCAGGAAGTCCCTCCTCTGAGACCAGCCTTGGTGAGGCCCTGCCGGCAGGTGGTGGTGATGCCCTGGGTGTGTGTGGGGTTCCGTGAGGCTCCGCATGCCCGTAGCCCCCGCCTGGGTTTGCAGCTGTGACTCAGCAAGCAGGGCTGCTTCTCAGCGCCCAAGGGAGCGCCTGTCTGCCTGCACCGCTCCCTCCCCACTTCCTCCACCTGAGGAGGAGCCCAGGCTCAGCCAGGCAGCAGCACTGTCATCTGTCCATCTGTCCCTCGGCAAGAGGCTCAAGAAAGGCATCAAATCCACGCTTCGGTGACCCAGGCTGAATTCACAGAACTGTGGATGTGGACTGTACCGTCCTCCCTGCCTCAGCCTCCGGACCCAGCGTCAGGTGGGCATCAACTGACCACCAGAGCCTGCCTCCAGGCTCTGCTGGGACCTCCTTCCCTTCCTGGAGCTCCGATCCCTTTACCCTTCGTGCCACCCACAGCAAGTCCAGGACAGGGTCGCCTGATTAGGTAAATAAAAATGCAGGGTGGCCAGTGCACCTCTGGTCAAAGTGCATGGTGGAGTTACTCCTGCGCACCCAAAATGCAGATGCAGCCATGCGTCCTGCGCTGTCCTGTGCACCTGGACCCTGAAGGTGAAGACAGCCCTGCAGACTGGGCCACTCAGAGCACCCAGAGGTGCTGGGCCCAGCAGGTCCCGCTGGTCTGGAGATGTTTGAAATCTTCCCGTGCTTCACGAATAGGGGAAGGAAGACAGCAGGCGGGCCCCCGGGTGGGAGTCCAGAGCCGCGCACGGACGGCCAGCCTTCCTGTGTAAGTGCTGGGCTGTCATAGTGCCTGTCATAGTGCTGTCCAAGGCCAAGGGCTTCCACCAAGCTATTTCTCTCCAGGGGAGGGAAACCCACGCTCCTCGGGCCCCTCGGCCCTTCCCCCTGCTCCACAAGGCACATGGGCACATCGGCAGCAGCCCCGCCACCGGGGCCCCAAGGCCGGCCCTGGCCTGCTGAGCCTGCCCCGGGGATGAATCGCAGGCCTCAGGTGTGGGAAGCGCCCCTGCCCCGCGTGAAGAGGGAACTCAGGCATGGGGCATCTCGGGAGGCCCATTCCTCAGATGCTGTCCACAAGGGTCAAAGAGCCAGCTCTGGAATTGAGGGAACCGGCACGGTCCGTGTCATCAGCGCGGCAGGGTCCCTGCTGTCACGTGGTCCGGGATATACTCCCTGAGGCCGAGGGCTTCTGGACTCAAGCTCGCACCTCCTCTCCAGCAGGTCTCGGCTCGGGGCTTGGTGTCCTGCCCCTGTCCTCAGTCTCTGGCCAAGACACTTTTGGGAACAGGACAGCATATGGTCACCACGCTGACTGGGGCCACAGCCAAACATCCCTGACTACTCTGGGCTGCTAGGGTGACCTGATTAGGCAAGATGGATGGCCAAGCGCTGTCCCCCTGCAGGCCCAGGCCTGCCCTCAGACCCTGACCAGTGCCTCTGCTCACCCCAGTGGCCAGCGCTGTGGTCACAGGGCCCGAGCCAGCCTTGTTAAGGCACAGAGCAGCAGATGACAGGGCCAGCTGGCAGGGCCTGGTGACTCTCCTCTCCCCTCCTCCATCCCTACCGAGTGGACAAGGTCTTGCTCTGCAGAGATGGGGGTGCCTGGAGCGGTCTCCCAGCCATAGCTCACAGAAGGGCTGGGCTCTGTCTCAGGGAAAGGGCGACCCTGACGGGCACAGGGACTGGACCTTGGCTGTCCTTCTTGGTGTCAATGTGGCTTTGCGAACGTCACCTGCTCTGAGCCTCCACCTCTTCACCTGTGAAAGGCGATCACAGCACCTTCCCCCAAGGCAGGGGCGTGGATTCGTTGATAATCTAGGCGGAATCTTCAGCAGGTAGAAGGGGAATAGTCCAGCATACTCAGCCTGTGAGTGGGGTTGGGCAGAGTCCTGGATTTTAGTCTAAGAGTTTTCTTTCAGGGTCACCTTAACATTGTTAGCATCCCAAGCTGAGACCCAGAAGATACAGACACAGCCAGCCGTGGGAGAGGAGGGTCAGCCCCAGGGTGAGTGGCTGAGTCCCAGTTTCAGTGCGGGCAGAGGACAGGCCCTGGGGGTGGGTGGCTGGAAATCCAGGCGAGAAAGAGGGAGGAGGGAGGCTCCTGGTGTCACTGGGGTTTGGATGCCATCAGAGGTGAGATATCTCTGTCCACGGGTGGAGCTGAGCTTCTCTGGGTTCCCATCCTGCTCTGTGTGCTGTTGGTACCTGAGTTACGTCCACACATACCAGCCCGCCCACCTGTGAATATCCAGTGCTGCCAGGGCCTGGTCCACGGCCAGCTTGACTCCGCATGAGCCGCCCAGATGGAAGCTAGATCCTAGCGCGTGTCTGTGCAGATCAGGGTGAGCTTGTCACCCTCCCCAACCTGGGCTGCCTCTTCCACCCCGGGGGCTACACAGCACAAAGGGAGGACGGAGGAGGCCTTCCGCTGGCCCGCTCCCTGTTGCCTGCTTCCTGCTGGCCCACTCACGCCGGACCGGGTCCCCTGCCTTGGGCCGAGAGTCGCATCACCAGCTACGTCAGACTGGGACTGGAGTCCCCCCACCAGCTCTCCGGACCCCAGTGGGCAGGTGGTAATGGCCTTCCCAGATCCAGCCTCCATGGCTGCACAGGCCAGTGCCTTAATCCCCTCTCTTTTTCCCACCTCTCTCAGTGTCTCACATATGTGTCTCCGCCCCAATAGTGCTTCTGTCCGAATTCAGCTTCGGAACAATTCCAGTTTACTTTTATCATGCGACCTATAACGACAGGTGCATCCTATGTGGGATTTGGTTTGTGAAACCCTCATGACCCAGCAAGCCCCAGCCCTACAGGTCCATTGTAAGCAACAACTCGTGACCGTGCTGAGCAGTCCAGCTCTCTGGACTGTGGCCTGTAAGCTGCCCTTACCCTGAGTCACCTTTCACACTTCTGCTAAGTACAAAGATGGAGAGGGAGGGACCTGGAACCTGGGGCGCCTCTGCTCTGTCATCGGGCGGCTCCCTGAGGCTGTCATCTCATTCACAATGTGCAGCAGAGGAATGGCCTCACACTGCCATGCAATAGTCCCATCTGGTGCATGCACACTTTATCTCATCTGTGACAATTTCCTGGGTCCTGACAGCATCGAAATTAAAATGTATTCTTTGAAAAGCATTGTTTTAGAAGTACTGAGTAGGCCAAGATGTCAGTATGGTTATATCTAAAAGCAATTTTGGAATTCTAGAGAGAGAGTCCTAATGGCATGACACGCTCAGGTGTGAACCCACCTGGTGTGCCTGGGCATTTTTTGTCCACGTCCGAGACTGTATGAAGCTGAATTTAAAGGTGGTAGATTAACTAATCTGGTAAAGGAAATTTTAAGGCAGCCCAGTGTTCATGCTGCAGCATGGTTACTGCTGGCTACTTTTAACCAGTTTTATGATGATAACCAGGTACAAAAAGTTGAGCCTAGTGATTTCTAAAATCTGCAGCTTGGCCAAGAAAGAAGTACCTTGTAAAGCTGGGGCCAGGGAGAGCATAGTTGCTAAAAACATTAGCATTAAAAAGAAGCCAGTATTTTGCATCAAGACAATTGGAATGATGTGTCAGGAAATGAGTCAGACCCCTACCCTACACAAACTCAAGGGTACAAAAGGATAAACTTATTTGAAAGGTTTTACCTTGAGAAGGGGTCCCAGGGTACTTTGCTCATCGCGGCCACTTAAGGAAGTATCTCTCTGAGTTTAGTCATCTAGGCAATCAGAGGCAGGTACCTAGGCCTATGGTGCAAGAATCCAGGCTACCACTCAAGCTGGAGGCAGACCTTGGCATCAACCACATGGTGTTGGGTTTTGAGGCACTCAGGAAGTGAGAGTTGTTTGGTCATGGAATTCTATCCCAATTTCAGTGGGAAGCTGGAGACAGCAGTGCTTGGAGCTGTGAGAATAAAGCAAAAGTGCAGTGGAAACTTCAAGAAGTTAGAGAAGCGAGAAACGTGGAAGACCTCTCAAGGAAAGCTGTCACAGCGAGTGGGGCCAGCCCAAGATAGAGGGTGCAACTAGCGAGGCCACAGGGACAGGGCAGCCTGACCCTTTGAAGCTCAGCACCCCTGGGTGTTGAGGCTCTAGCTACAGAATTTGGTGTTTGACCTACTGGGTTGTGGTCTTGCTTTGGTCCAATTTTTGTTTCTCTTGCCCTTTTCAAGAAATGTTTGCCCCATACTGTTGTATATTTGAAGGGTTTAATTTTCTTTTTAATTTGTACAGAGTGTGTCTTGAGTCTTCGGACTCTGACTTTGCAGTAACGGTGGAACTGTCGAGGTCCCGGCAACCCTCAGCGGGGAGATGCGCTCCATGCAGAAGGTGTAATGAGACAGACAGGAGCCTTCGGGAGGTGGGGGTGAACCGTTACAATTGGATCTAAAACATTCCCCGAAGCTCCCATGTGTTTAGAGACGGGGTTTTAGAAAGTGGTTGGAGCACAGGGGCTCTATGTTCTCCAGTGGATTAGTGCATTAATGAGCTCGTGGCTAAATATGCTGTCAGGAGGAGGGGCCTGATCTCGAGAGGTGGGAAACTGGGGACACTGGAAGTATATATCGTTGTCCCTGGATCCCCTGCTTCTGTCTTTGCTTCCTGACTGATGAAATAACCAACTGTCCTCTGCGTGGTCCTTTCTCAGTGCTGTTCCTGCCATGGAGCCCGCCAGTTGGGATCCACCCACTGGAAACTATTAACCATATAAACAGTTCCTTCTTTAATTTGAGGGTGTCTAGTAGTTTGTCCCAGCAATGGGAAATGAGTAATAAACATAGATATGGGGAAATGAGTAATAAACATAGATACGGAGAAATGACTACAGTGTCTTTGTAGGCATCATTAAATTAATGATTTCAGAATGAACTCATCCTGGACGAGGGTATATTTAAGAAAAGATGACAGAGACAAAGAGGGGAAACACAGAGAAGGTCATGTGGAGATGGAGGCAGAGACTAGAGTGGTGCAACCACAAGCCAAGGATGCCTGGAGTCACCAGAAGCTAGAAGAAGCAGAAGGATTCTCCCTGGAGCCTCCAGAGGGAGCATGGACCTCTGTCCTCTAAATCAGTGAGACAATAAGTTTCTGTTGTTTTAGGCCACCAGACTTGTGGTAATTTGCTACAGATGAAGCTCAGACAGATGGCAGATGCAGAAATGAGGGCACTTAGGTCCAAAGAAACAGAAAGACTGAATCCAGCGTTGGCATGTATAGGTGGATAATAAAAAAGAGAGAAATGAAAAGGAAATGCAGACCCACTGGGCAACCCTCGTGGTGCCAGCAGAGGATGACGGCTGTCCTTTCTTGCTCAGCCAGAAGCTGTCACCCACAAGAATGGGTATGTTCCTGCTATTCCAGAAAATACTCCAACACGTACAGAAACACTCCCATTTTCAATAAACGGGGGGTTGAAGCCTGTTACAGATGATTAATCAGACTTGATTTGCCTTCCAGAGCTGGAGGTTGTGCAGGCTTGGACGTGGCTTCATGTTTTATGTACCATCTGCTGCATTTTCACGGTGGATGGGCTGAGTTGGCGGCTAGACAGGAGAGGTGAGGGGCACAGAAGAGCGGACCCAGGTACCCCAGTGCTTGACTGGGAGAGAGACCTGTGTGAAATTCGCGCACATTTAGTCACTTTGTTTGTCCCTGGGACAAAACACCCTGACACCTGCAAATTAAAGGAGGAGGGGTCGTTTGGGCTCACATTTACAAGATTCAGTCCTTGCCTGGCCTGGACCCCCGGAGCAAAGGGAGGAGCCAGGAGGGGAGACACAGCCTGGCCTGCTCCGCCTCCCAGTAACCAGGACCTTTGGATGGGCCCCACCTCCAACTCCAAACCGGCAGCAGCAACCCCATAAGCCACTCAGCTCCAGCAAGCCTGCCTCCTGGCGCATGGGGCTTTGGGGGGACATGCAGATGGAAAACCACAGCCCCCCCGGAGGAGGGGCTGAGATTCCCCTTCCAGCAGCCCCGGGGCCTCTGAGCCGGGCCAGTGCTCCAGGGCTGGGATGGGGCCAATAACCAGGCTTCTGCGGGCAGTAAGGAAGTCACAAGGTTGATTCGTGACACACAAAGGTGACATCTGATGACTTCATTCTGGAAGAGCCCCAGCTCTTGGTAATGGGAGTGACTGTGGAGAGGGGCCTGACCCCTGCTGAGGCCACACGGCTGGGGGCAGCTCCCTCCCTGTGCCCTGGGAGAAAACAGCCCAGCCCATGAAGATGTGCAGGTTGTGACTCCCAAGTCTTCGGAGAAGTGGCCGTGCGGGTGAAGACCCGACCTGGGGCAGGAGGTCAGCCGGGGCCCCACAGCAGAGGAGTTGCTGGCTTCCCCTGGTCCTGCCATGCACGGAAAGAGGGAAGCTGTGAGCACCGCCCCCTGCCTCTGCCCACCGAGGAGGGGCACAGGGGCCAGGCACAGAGGGAGCACACGGGCACCTCCGGCATCTCGGCCCTGGAAGGAGGCGGCTGAGCCCACACTACTCTCCTGTCTCCAGGAGGGCGGGGCTGGAGGTCTGTTTCCTGAGCAAACCAAGGCACCAGCTGGCCGCTTCCCTCCCAGCAGCGCTAGGGCATCGGCGCCCCAGGCTCCCCGCTGTTGGCAACTCAGGCCTAACCCTCCACCTTGGAGCCAGCGTCCAGCTTCAGCTGTCACCGTGGCTACCCAGGCTCCTACCAGCCCTGGTGATGCCGCTGGGGCACATCAGGAGAATCCAGGAAGACCACCCAGCTCTGGACCCTGCCTGTCTCCGCGTCCAAGAGTCCTATGCCACACAAGGCAGCCCCCGGGGTCCCCTGTGGGGCCACAGCGGTCACAAACGTCACTCCCCGAGCTGCTGCTTTTGGAGCTCCGGGGTGTCCCCAGTCCCTGGGCAGGTGCAGCTGTGCGAGCAGCCGTTCAGGTGGCGCCCACTTGCGGTGCTCACGGAGGGGTGCTGGTCCCAGGGGCTTAGTGAGCGGGAGAGGAGGCCGGGTGACCAGAGCCCCAGGGACAGCTGCAGTGAGCAGGCGCCCTGTGCAGAGGCCCCCTCTCCGCTGCCTCTCAGGTCTCCTCAGCCAGGGTCTGCAGGGGCGCGGGGCAGACAGCAAGGCTTCCAGGAGGGGAGCTAATGTGGGGTGCAATTCCCCAGCCCTGATCCCCTCCAGGAGCCCCACGACACTCAGTGCCAACCCCAAGCCCGGGGCTGCTTTGTCTCCCGGTGTCTCCAGAGCATAGCCCTTGTCTTCCTTCTCCTTCTCCTCCTCCTCCTCCTCCTCCTCCTGCTCTTCCTCGTCCTCCTCATCTCCCTCCTCTTCCTCCTCCTCCCCTCTCTTTTTTCCTCCCCTTCCTCCTCCTCCCCTTCCTCCTCCTTCTCTTCCTCCCCTTCCTTCTCTTCCTCCTCTTCCCCTTCCTCCTCCTCCACTCCCTCTTCTTCCTCTTCCTCCTCCTCCCCTTCCTCCTCCTCTTCCTCCTCCCTTCCCTCCACTTTCAAACCACGAGCCTCCTCTCTAGGCACCTGAAAGGCGGCAACGCCCAGGTCTGCCGGGCCTCTCCAGGGCTGCTCAGCCTCTCCCTGTGGCACCAGGGCCCGTGGTCACCTGGAGGCCCAGGGCTAGGAGCCGCTGGGCAGTTGGGGTCAGGCTGTATGTGGATGGACAATCAGTCCCTGGGCCGTGCTGCAGCTCCCTCCCCATGTGCCCTGTCCTTGCCACTGCACGCTGGACCCCTGCAGTGCTCCCGGGCCACTCCTCCTGCCCTCTGGCCACATCCTCTCTCTCTACGTCCCCACCACAGCCACTCAGGGGCCTCAGCCTCAGGCATGCTCGGCCCCGTGCTGAGTCCGGCGCTCCGTGCGGGCTCCTTTCCTCCCTGGACTTCCGGACGCCAGTCCTGGCTGGCCTCCCGTCCTCACCCCTCAGCCCTGGATGCTCGCAGGGCCCCTGCCCCTTCCCTGCCTCTGAGGACAAAGCAGGTGCTGCCCTCCCCACGCCGGGGGTCCCAGCACGCACCCCCCTCTGTTCTGTCTGGGGGGACACGTCCCCCTACAGTGAGAGCTGCTGGGTGACCCCCCACTGGGCTCAGGACAAACCTGGCGGAGTCAGAGCGACCCCAAAACCCAGCCTTAGGAGCCAACGCATTGTGGGCTGGGTTGCTGGCTGGGTTCTACAAGAGTTTTGCCCTAGACAAATTACTGTACAGTTATGGCGGTGGTCTCAGGTGGTGGAAGGCCAAAGCGGGAACACTTACCACTCCCTGCTTCTTCCTCAGCCGTAATTCCAACTCCCGTCCTGTTTGCACGTACAGAGAATTCCAATTGGTTCCTCACATGTTATCAATATCCGCCCCATTCGCTACTTCGGATCAGAGGTCATATAACCCTCTGCCTCCCTGTATCTGGTTGAAGGAGACAGCCCAGCCGCCATGGGTTGTGTGCTCCTTTCCACATCCTCAACTCAATAAACCTGTTCTTTTTGTACTTTTGCTTTTCTCTTGGGCCAGAAAACTCTAATAGGTTCTGTGCTCCGCACCGGCTGAGAGCTAAATACCCCATCTAGCACCCATGTCTCCTTCTATGTCTGACTCTGTCCCTTCTGACTGGGCCACTTCTTTCTGGGGGACGGCTCTCTGGGATAGGGAATTGCTGGGCCCCGGGTGTGGGGCTTTGCAGTTCAAATAAGAGTTTCCTTGCAAGGCTTCCATTTCCCACCACATTCTGCCAACCCATGAGAGTTCCCGGATTGGCTCCTGGGTCTCAGGCCAGCCTCTCGAGCAGTGTCCAGGGTACTGAGTGGCATGCTCAGGCTGAGGAAGGGACAGGCCTGTCACAGAAGAGAGAGGAATCTGCATTGCCTGAGAACATGCCTAATCACCCCTGCAGCCAGGCCAGAGTCTGCCTGGTTGCCCTGACACCCACCCTCCCCACTCTGCCAGCTTGACCCCAGGGCCTTGGCATGTGCTATCCTGGCCACTGTTCTCCTCCTCCCCCAGGTCCATTGCTCTCTGAGAAGTCCCTCTGCCCCTTGGCCTGGCAAGGGCGGCGTCTCCTGCAGACTCGGAGGGGACATCTGCAGGGACAGACCCAAAGCACTGTGGGCAGTGCCGTGGTCTGTGAGACGGTGGCGTTCGGGCTTCTTTGGTGCCTGTGCAGGAAAGCAGCTTGGTCCATGTGGACAGTTGGCAGGGTTCACCCGGGTAAGTCATGGGGGTAAGTCTTGCCCATCCCAGGGAGAATCATGGGGAAAAGCACGGTTCCGAGGGATTTCACCCTCTCAAGATGGGGCCTACAGCTGTGGTGACATGGCCACCCCAGACGTGGACCAGGCCAGCACGGGGCCCGGGGAGCGAGGGCAGATATGCGCTGTGTCCTTCATAAAACGGTTAGAGCCGTTTTCTTACCCAGTTATGCAGCTGACTCTCGGCGAGACCTCAGAAAAAAGTAATTAACCTCTTTGTTCCTCGCTCTTCTCTCCGGAGGCAGGGTAGCGCCCTCATTTTGTAAATGCCCTCCTTTCTCTTCTGCAGCCCCAGAAGGCACCCAGGGCTCGCTAAATCACCGACAGCGCGGGGAACTGAGGAGCCGTCGCTGAGGCAAGAGAGTCCGGATGAGGAGAGGACGGCAGAGCCCCGTGAGCCCGGCTGCTGCCCGCCTCCCTCTCAAACCCGCGGCTCTGTCTCTCCCGAGCCCAGGCCCCAGGCACCAGACCACTGGACCACGTTTCCACATCCCCAGCCTCCCTCAGCCGCAGCCGCACAGGGTGGTGCTCCCGCACACCCTCCGCCCGCCTCCCTCCTGCCCGGCCACTCTGGAGCAGTTTCCGTGAGCCAGCAGGTCACAGCGGGGAGGCCACGCACCATGTGTGGGCCACAGGGCTGTCACTGCACTGCCTCCCAACTCCGACTTCCCCTCCGCCCCGCAGGAAAGGGTGTGGGTGCGTGTTTTGCTGCTTTCTAACGCAAGTCTGCCCGCCGCTTTTCCGAGGGGCAGCTGGTTCCATCCCAAGGGCAGGCTGTCGTCCTCCCGGGGGCAGCTGGCTCGGGGCTTCTGTCTGCAGCTCTCGGTGCTTCTTCACCAGGGCAGATGGGCACTGCCCTGGAAGGATGCCCATGCTGCTGCCCTGGTGGCTCAGTGCCACAGTGGCTCCTGAGATGCCGTGTCCCTGTGGTCAGGACGCTGACTGCCACATGCACGCTGATGCCCAGGACAGTGGTCATGTCCACCTCCTCTCCCCAGCTGGGACACAGCTGGCTTCCAGTGCTCTTGCCCCATCATCAGTCCCTGTGGCAGCAATCTAGGGGCCAGCTCTGGACTCGAGGACAGCTGCCTCCAGAACAGGGCCTGGGTTCCTCCCTGGGCTGGGCTGGGACATGGCCTGGACACCAGCATACTGACAGGGGGCATTGGGAGCCATTAGAGTGGACTCAGGAGTCACCGTGGGGTCTAGAGACAGAGAAGGGCTGGCAGGAAGCACCCAGGGGACCTTCTCCTGGTCACAGGCTGCACCTTCTTAAGCCAGGCACAGGGCACTCCTCAGTTACCAAAGAGCTGGAATACTTCGGGCATCTCCATCTCTTTGTCCCGTCCTTACATGTACCCCTGCCAGGCCACAGCGCCTTCCTCTCAAAGCCTTCCCTTCTCACGGAGGCCCTAGGAGGCCTCATGCGAGGCCATTTTGTGACTTCCCTGCTTCTGCCATTAGGTCGTGTCTCCGACTTTCAGCACTGTCTGCCTCAGGCTTGACCCTGGCCCTCCTGGTCCTTCCCAGCGTTTCCTCTTCCCAGAGTCTCCAAAGCATTTAGCCTAACTCAGCCCAGTGGCTGCAGCTTGTGGGACAGTGACAAGCTAGGTCAACCTAGGTGTCTGTGGTTCCAGGATGGCAGAGACAGGCATGTCCCTGTCGCCGACACGCCAGAGCACAGCCAGCTCCAGATCCCGCCCTGGGCCGCGTCTGCAATGAGCGAAGAGGGGTGGGGGCCAGGTTTGCCTGTGGCCCCTCAGAGTGGAATAACTCCCAGTGGCAGAAAGGGGGCCAGGGAGTGAGGACAGGAAGCAGGTGACCCGCCAGGACAGCCAGCCCAGATGATAGCCGGAAGTGCCCCTCACACGCCCCGCCTTGCCTGGGTTGGGCTGACTTCTCAGTGACTGCCTGCTGCGGGTGTCAGAGTAGACAGGTCCCCTCTCCATGGTCAGGGTGGGCTCTGCTCACTGTCCCTCTGAAGACACCAGGGGCACTGGAAATAAACCCAAAGCAAATGGGAACAATCACAACACAGACCGCAAGCTTGGTGCCATGGTTTGGGAAGCACTGTGAGACAGTCTCTGAACGCGGGCCGCTCACCCATCTCACGGCGGAGATGAGGAGACGCGCCATGTCCGGGGTCCAGGACACAACCAGCTCAGCTCCCAGTTTTCAGCTGAGCCCTCAGCCCCCCTCACCAAGGCCTGGCAGAGTCCTCGTCCCCGCAGCTCCCTTCTCAAAGGCAGAAAATGAAAATGTGACTTTTTGGTAGGCAAAACTCTCTCTGCTTCATACATTTTCTCTCTAGGCA
>PVJX010046495.1:0-12277 GCA_004027295.1 Dolichotis patagonum | reverse complement strand
CAAAGGAAGGCAGTGAGCACAGGGAAGCCTCTAGGGAACAAAGCAATGGGGAAATCTCTGAAGTATGAAGCAACAGTCTAGCCACAAGTGTTCTCTCCTCCAGCAGTCTCCGGAAGGTGTGAAAGCAGGGCTTTTGTAAACTCCAGGAGATGAGTTCCTCAGTTTCAAGGCCCACTGGTTGCTGACAAGTGTCTAGTTGTTGGGGCATGCTATATGTGCTGGAGTCAGGACCTGTAAACGCCATTCTCATTAGATTCCAATCCTGAGAGCTCCCTTGGGGGGTGTTTCTCCCTGATGACCTATCCATCCACTTGGTCTGTTTCCCTGCAGCTGAGGAAACCTCTCAGCAGTGATCAGCATTGAGAGTGGATCCTCTTTTGTTCCCATCCATTCAATGTGTTTATTTTCAAGATTGGGTTTGTGGAAAGCATTTAAACAGCACCATTTAGAAGAAAACAAAAGTCACCAGATGGAAAAATAGAATAAGAAACACAAAGACTCCCTAAGCAGTGTGAGCAAAGTGGTGGGAGTGATTGCCTTGCTGATGTTGTGGATAATGCAGCTGTGTTGGAAAAGCTGTTTCCTTTGACAACCTAGCATTTTCAGGAGGGAACTGACCACAGGTCAACAGAACTCTGTGCTGCTACATACTTTTTGAGAAAGTTTGACAAGCCTATCTCTGGTGCGGATAGAACAGTTACGATGATTGCCACACACAATGAATTATCAAGCACAGGCAGTAGAAAAAAAACTAAGGTGTGTTACGTACATGTACCAACTCCCCATGAAGAATGTAATCCTCGTGTACTGCAAATATGTACTAATAATCAAAACTTTACAAGAAAAGAGACAAGAGAGATGGCAGCTGTTTCTGAAGCTGAGACAAGCTCTACCTCTTGCAGCAAACACACCAGGATTTTGCCTCTATGAGGGATTACCGACTTTAAGGACTATGCCACAGGTGGCAGAAAGGCCAGCTTTCATTCACAAGTTGCTCCCAATTACGGCTTCTTCCGAGACAAGCATTCTCCCAGTGGCCAATACAGCAGGGAAAGGTGAACAAAATGCTTGGGACTCTTGATGCTAATGTTCATGGACTGATCTTAACAGGAGCTCCAGCCTCCATACACAGCCGCTCTGGATATAACTTGCCCAAAAGAGGAAAACGGGTCATAGACAGCAGCAGCAGCTGCAGGACATTATATAACGTGGCAGCCCCGGAGGTGGTAGGGACACTCAGCCCAACATCGAATGATCAATATCCTGGCACTTACAACCTCTGCCGACACCAGAAATTTATTTAACCTCCTTAACTCCTGTTCTCTCTAGGTGTAAATAGCAGCTCCTGCCTCCTAGAGCTATCTTGAGTGTGAAAAGAACAGAAATTGCCTTGCCTGAGGCTTCAGGCAGGTCTTGTTACTCTTATGAGAATGTGCCTGCGGTTTATTATACACAGGAAGTAAATATGGCCTGTAATGGCTGTTTCAGCTGTTTCTGTTGTCAGTTTTAGGAGCTGTGTACATGACTGTAAATGGATTTTGAACAACAGTGACTGCTCGAGAATAGACTGTTATTTTTGCATTAAGGAACTAATCACACTGAAGACAAGAGTGAAGTGGAGGACTCCACATAGATGGTCAGGATAGCAGGAAAACGTGGAAAAGTGACAAAAACAACCAGCTTCTATAAAGAGGACTTTTCAGGTGAACAGCTCATTTGTACTGATAAGAAGGCCAGAACCAGAGAGAAAGGCAGGCCCTGAAAGATCTCTGTGACTCCTGGAGCAGAACAGGAATGCTCAGATTTTATTCACCACAAAAGGTATTTCACAGGCTGGGGCTATCCGAGCAGAAAGGAGACTAAAGACCACAGGCAAGGCCATCTGTTTCACACCAAGTATCCTGGCTAGAACGGTCCTCCCTGACCTTTGCCATGACAAGGGTCCAGGAGCAGTGTAAGGGCGCATGTACTCCTGAATGCACCAATGCCCACAACTGGAATGCAGAGGTTAAGGAGACATCTGAATAAGTGCAGGAAATACACCTTGGGGGACTGGCGCTAAGCCAGCCTCCATCAGGACCCATGTGTCCAAAGCACCAGTCTGATTCTTACTCAGAAATACAAGGCACTTTCTTCTCAACCTTTTCAGACCAAGTATGGACACATACCACTGGAAAACTACAACACTTTGGAAAGCAAACTCCAGAAGTAGGATATTTGCTTGAGGAAAAGAATAAGATGGGCAGAGATTTTGGTGCAGTACCAAAAGAGCTTTCCTTCCAAAAGTATTCTGATGAGCACCCCCTGGAGCTGAAAAAGCATCCAGAGAAGGGTCTGAGCTACCAGCAAGATTGCAGGAGGTGAGAAAGCTGTCAACCACCATGAACTCCTTGAGGCCAGGAACCATTTCCAATTCACATATTATCTGTGTTTTTAAAAAATACCTTTAAAAACATTAATTTTGCATTTAGTTATCCCAAAAATACAACCTCACACTTCTACCCCAGTTTCCTCTATCCCCTATGCCTACAACACACAGAGAAAACTGCATGTCTTAGATAATGTAATGCTGGCTTCTGTCAGGAATCCACTGCCCTGGTAAGAGTGAGTCTCCCTTTAGAATCTGGTAAGCATACCCATCATGACCATTCCCCCATGGTGGGTTTCCACTCCTTCGTGAGATGGAGTCTCACAATCAGGTCTCACTAACAGAATTCTCTCAAAGAAAGAACAAAAGAAAATATTTTGCAACAGCCCAGTGTAAGTCTATTATATCCTGGAAAAACAAACTTGTAAATCTCCTTAACATGTTTATTCCATTCCACCAAGTAAACCACACCCTTTATAACCAACTTGTTATTGGCTAACTGTTATCAATCTTTTTCCTTACTTGCAGTGACCCTGCCAATATGTACAAGAGCTGTCATGGAAACAGCACTTACTCTGGAGCCAGAAATGACCAGGATCAAGCCCTAGCTCACACTCAACTGCGGATCTCTTTCTTTACTTGAAGAATGAGAATAGTAGTACCCACCTCATGAAGTTGTCACGAGGTAATTTTTAGCCCCTACGTCCTACAATTTAGCAGCTACACCACAGAACAATCCATACGGAAACCTTCTGCTAGGTCACAACCAAACCACAGCCAGCTGAAAGAACTTAGGGAAGTACGTAAGCATTACTAGGCTCCGGCTCCATAGCAGAGATCCTGGTGACCAGGGCTGGCAGCCAGAGGGGATCTGTGATATCTACACGTGGTGGGGAAGTAGGGTGATAGCAGAATGGAAGTCTTTCTCAAAGCAAGTCTCCCTTTTCCCCCACTAACAAAAGCCTGGTTTTGTGGAGATGAAAACTGTTCTCAAGATTACCCTGCAGATAAGAACATGAAACTCAATTCTGGCCAGTGGTATACAGGCATAGGTTATTGTAAAAAGGGGAAAGCTTCCTAAGGCAAAAGACGATTCATTTATTTGCATTTTCTCCTCCTTTCTTCCAACTGGAATTTAGACATGATGACAGCAGCTGAGAAATCATGAAGCAATGCTGGGAGCCATTGAAGTTGGAAACTGACCACATGTGCAAGGCTGATTATGACCATCCCAAGAACAAAGAGCACCTGGGGAAGCCACCTGAAGAAGCTGCTTCAGCCCAGAGAACACCTACCCCCAAGACAATCCTAGCAGTGGGTTGCTAGGACAACAGGGTGTTATGTCACCTTAGGTTGCTAAAAGGTATAAATAAACACCCCTGCAGTGAGAAGCCAGTACCTTTCCTCCCATCAGGGGGTAAGGTCTCCACCTCACCCCAGCTTTGTCTCTTTTTCTTCTCAGTCTCTCTCGGTTCTTAACCCCAAGAACCTCAGGAGCCGCATAGATCTCGGCAAAGCAACCCTAAGGATTAGAGTGCAGAAAGATAAAGGAGAAGTGGAGTGATGAAAACTAAAGCCCTATCACTTATTTTAGGCTTCAGTTACCAGCAGAGTATGACAGCTGGCCATGGTTTCCAATGGTCCTTACCTTCCAGGAATCATGTTCTTACAGGCAGTATGATTGAAATATAAAGTGAATATTTAAACTTTAAAGTTTATTGCAGTAAAATATATTGCCATTAATCCTCCTCAAACTATCACCCCTCCTCTTCAAACACATGTATCCCACTGTTCTGGTCACTTTCTGAAGCAGTTCTGGAAGTCCACCTTCATGTCTTTATGAAGTATGATAAAAAATACAGTGAGTGTTGCCACTGCATGTCATCCAATGGAAAGGAAGTCTCACAAAAACTTGACAATGTGTCTTAATCCACATTGTTCACTGGATCTGCCACTATGTGCATTCTGGCTCCTCCCCAAAGACAAAATGACCATGGAAGGTAAACATTTTGAAGTGACTCAGGACACTGAAGCAACCACAACAGAGCAACTAATGACACAAAAGAAGACTTCTATAACTGCTTCAAAAAGTGGCAATAATGATGGGATGTACGTGTGTTTGAAGTCAGGGCAAGTATTTTGAGGGGGATTAATGCAATGTGTCTTTTACTATAATAAATTTAATTTAAACATTCCCTATGTTTTAACACACCATGTATTACTGTTTCACCAGGTGGAGACAGCTGATCTGTGTAGCCAATAGAATAATAAGAAAATAATAGTGTGACTTCTGAGACTAGGTCCTAAAAAATGTAGTGGGTGCTACCTTACTTTCTTGGAACCACTCACTGTGGCAGAAGCCAACTGCCATGTAATGAAACACTCAAATGACCCTATGAAAACATCCCTGTGGCAAAGAACTGAGGCTGCCTGCCAATAACCATCAGCTTCCCAGCCCTGTGAGAGAGCTCTCAGAAGCAGGGCCTTTAGCTCATCAAGAGTCCTGATTGTGGAAAGCCCGTTTGACATCCTGACTGCAACTTCAATGGATATCTCCAGTCAGAACCACCCAAGTTCCTGTGTGAAGCAATAAACATTTATTGCTGTTTTAAGACAGCAAATACCTAACACATAACTCTACTTAATTCCAACTAATAGGGTGCCTAATGGTCAACTTGGCATGATTACTTCTGACGCCTGGAGGAGACGTCTTGTGCAATGTACGAACTCTATCCTCAGAAGCAAACTTCCCTCCTTCTCTCACCACCTCCTCCTGAACTCTTGAGAATCATCGACACCATTCCTGTGGACAGAAGCACACACACGGGCAAGGGCTATAATCAAAGAAAGAAGTCCACTGCATTCCAGTGATGGCTGCCAGCTCTTTCTCCTCCCAACTTGCCCAGGAGCACTTCTTTACTCTCCACCCCTCCTCCCTCTAGGTATGCACAGC
Organism: Dolichotis patagonum; assembly: GCA_004027295.1. Lineage (NCBI taxonomy): Eukaryota > Metazoa > Chordata > Mammalia > Rodentia > Caviidae > Dolichotis > Dolichotis patagonum. The sequence continues at coordinate 6,956 of PVJX010046495.1, read as the reverse complement.
CCCACCATCGATGGTACAGTGGTCTTCAAGTATTCCGGGCCACTGGGTAGGTTACCCTTGTGAAACAGCTAGACTAGATTTGGGGGAACCCAGAAGAGTCTCTGCAGGCAACTGCCTCTGCTGGGATGTCCTCCCTGGCTTCATTCAATACTGCTTGCTCATTGCATTGGTTCCCTCAGATCTAGAACCAGAGAAACTGATCTGGAAAGAATAAATCTCCTCAGCTCTTTTTCTGGTTTTTCTACTCCATTGTTCTCTCCAAAGCCATAGAAACTGTTTCCAATCTGAGAGGACAAAAAATATGCTCAGTGATATGCTCAAAATCCTTTTTATGCTGAGATCTTTGAAAGTGAGAACCAGGAATGTGCTGCTTGCTTGATTTTTTGTTCTATAGTGGGCCCACTCCGTTCAAAAAAAGAAAGCTATTTTCTAATGACCATTTGGGTGAGGAAGGAAAGTCTTCAGAACAAATATAAAGAAAAATGATGAGCACAGTATAGTGTTAGAGGGAACACTAATTAGTATCTCAAACACTGCGTATTAAGATTCTTCAAAGAAACAAACAGAAAATAGACAGGAAATCAGTAAGAGGTAGATAGATGCACAGATTTTGAAGTGAGATCTTATGGCTTGTGTCTAGATGCCCCCCCCATAGACTCATGCAGCCATAGGTGGATCTTTTCAGAGGTGGCTGGAAGCAGAGTATGTGATGCCGATTCATGGTGCAATGCTAGGATTAAGCATACGAGTGCTACTCGTCCAAAGGGTGGGCAGCATGGATAAAATATAAGGAACAGAAAGAGGCTTGTTGGTGTTTGCTGACTTGCTTTTGCTGCCTTCTGCTTATCATGAACTGTTTCTCCTCTAAGATGCCCCTCTGCTGTGCCACCCTGTCTTGGATCCAGCAAACTATGAACTGAAGCCTCTACAAACTGTAAGCAAAATAAACCTTTCCTCCTTTAACTTTGGGTTCCAGGTATTTTGTCTCAGCAATGAGAAAAGTAACCAAGACAAGATATATTATAAGGAACTGGCTCACATAATTATGAAGGCCAAGAAATCCCAGTCTTTCATCTAAAACTGAAGACTCAGGACAACCAGTTGTTAAATTTTAGAACACATCTAAATCCCTGAGAACTATAAGCACTGATGATGTAGATTCCAGTCTTAGGGCAGGAAAAGATCAATGACTCAACTCAAAGTCAGGCAGAGAATGAGAATTTGACCTTCTACCACCATTCTGTTCTGCCCCACAGGTTATCAGTCCACCAATTCTCTTTCAAATCTCTTCTGGAAACAGCCTCACATATATATCCAGAAGAACGTTTAACCACATATTTGAGCCTCTCTGGCCCAATCAGGCTAACACATAAAATTAACCACCACATAAATAAAAGCTTGTTTATGAAGCATGATGTGACACTCCTTGCCTCACATTTAATGCTCTGGGAACAAGAAGCTCTGTGCATGTTATGTTGTTTTACCTTCCTTTTTCCATGATGTTCTGCCCAGAATGGTCTTTTCTCACCTTCATTGCTTATTAAGTTCCACTCACATGTAAAGATTCAGTTCAAACGATTGCTCAGGATAAGCTAGGAGCCACTTCTCGGTGCCCCATCGTCCCCATGCACTGATCCACTCTTCATTGTTACTATAACATACCGTGCACTCATCATCACTCTGACATCACTGGCTCTATATCTATCCACCCAACCTCCATGAGTATGAGCACTTCTTTAGGACAGAAGCTTTAGCTAAATTACTACTAAATCCCCAATCCCCCTCCTACAGATTCTAGAATAGTCTAAATACAAGATGGTCAAACTAGCATGTGCTGGGTAAGTAAATGACTGACTGAACAAATGAATAAATGTGTAATATGAATGGCATAGTGGAACACTACTGTAGCTACTGTATTTATTTTCTTCAGCTAAAGACACTGTTCTCAAGTAATATTTGAGGGCTGCTCCCTGGCCCTGTTATTTCCTATTTTTAAAGCTGGTCCTTCAATTACCACATTTAGGAGGAAGAATTTCATACCACTTTAGTTTGTCTATATCTACTAAGTCTAGCCTTAAAGACTCTAAAGAGTAGTGAAAAATTTAATCTCAGTCATATTTGGGGTATAAAAGCATAATTTTCAAACGCTAAAAATGTAATTTTCATATAAACGTATAAGGAGCATGTGTCAAAAGATATAATTCATCAATGAGAAAAGGCAAGAATGTTAAAGCTGTCTCAAAGGATGACAGAATAAAATGATAGTGATGAAAAATATAACAAGGAAATGATGCCTAATTTAGATGCAAAACTAGTACATTTCATTAAAACTACTCTAGGCTAGGCTTTACTTTCTCCACCAAACAGAAACATTTACATTTTTTTTCTTTGGTACCAGGGATAAAACTCATGACCTTGTGTTTGACACAGGTGCTCATGCTGCTGAGCTAAATCCCTAGACCAACGTTTACATTCCTATCAGGAAAAATCAGCCACCTTCTTTCAGTTTCCTGTAAATGATCATCTAATTCTACAAATCCTGGGCCTTAATCATCATAACTACTATAGTAAGCTCAACAGAGGTATCTTCTGCTACAAAGGACAAATGAACTCTGTTCTGGAGCCAATTCTGCCAATAATGAGGTTAAAATGAGAGAGACTTAAGTGAAGTCAGGGATTCATGTGTTTAAGATAAATGGAAAAATAATAGTAAATTAGATTTAGGCACAATATGTAGATGCAGCATGGGAGCAATGTGATGCTACAGGATGATGTGACCTGGTCAGTAAAGAAATATTATAACAGAGATGCTACAGCCAATGTGTATGCAAAAAAGAGAAGAAGCAAAAGAGCTGGTATTTCAAGATGTGATATGACAAAAATTATACTGGGTAAATTCTCAAGATGTACCTCAATAAAATATTAACTAAGAAAGCTGTGGGGATGCATGTCTGACCCTTCTTGAGGCATCTCTGCTAAGAAAGTTGTCTGCGTAAGAGAAAACTATAAATGTGACATGTGAGTAAAACACATTTTCTCTCCTTTTTCTCAGATGACTCCTCTAAACCTGACAGACAGGATCTGGAAAGAGAGAAAGAGCCCCCATATTCTTCTGTTCACCTGGCAGAGGAGCTAGGGGGTAGGGTGGGGGACAGGATGGGCAGTGGGACTTGAAGCAGGCCCTGTCTGGGTGCACTCTCCATGCAAAAGTGGGAAATGCAAGAGCCTCTGCAAACCGAAAATCTGGTGATGAAACCTGATCCTAGCTAGTGGAAAATGTTTACAGCTTTTATTGATCCCACGCGATAGTTTAAATGTGTCACTCAAAGTTTGTACATTGGAAACGTAGTCACTGATGCAGTGGTGTTGAGAAGTGATTAGGCCTGGAGAGTGGCTCTCCTTTCATGAATGGGTTAATGAGTACTTTATCAGAGGATAAAGTCAGCCCCTTTACTTCTCTCCAGGCACCCACATAATGTCTTTAGACATGTTATGACTCAACAAAAAGCCACTAAAAGATGATAGCACCGTGATCTTGGACTCTCCAACACCTTAAACTGTTGTTGGACTCCTTGATCCCTAAATTTCTGTTCTTCAAAAATTACTCAGTTTCAGACATTCTGGAATGGTAACTCAGAATGAACTAAAACATTCTGCTTAGTGTGAATGCTATAGTTCATTGTGTTCGATAACAAAGTACCTCTTCTTGTTCCAGTGGACCCTATTCTTTCTGAATTTGAAAACAATTTAGATTCTAGAACTATGTGACTCAAAATATTTTAGAGAGTATAATTCTGTATCACATGCAAAGATTAGCATCAACACTTTGGTATCAAATCCGATTTTTTATTTTCCTATTATCAAATATGCAGGAAGTTGTTTTCAATCTTACATATTTAAAACAAAATTCTGGGGCTGAAGATTTAGTTCAGTGGTATAAGTGCCTGCCTGGTAAACACAAGGTCCTGAATTCGATCACCAGTACAAAAAAAAAAAAAAATCTGCAGTGATGTTTTTTCCTTGTGATTAATTCCTAAAAGTAGAACTGGAATATGTAGAGGGATATCCATGTTTTCAGACTCTTAAAATATGATGCCAAATTATTTTCTAGTATTGTTGACTAGCATTGCTAAAAGGTCATCTAAGCCCAACTTACTTAAAGTATTACTGTTATGGCATTATTTTTACAGTATTTAAAAGAAGAAGCTCTCATGCATGATACATATTTTAAGTAGTACAAATAAATATGCCTGTTGCCAACTTTCAATCCCTCTAATCTCAGGGAGTTTACCATAATCCACATATTTCCTTAACTCTTTCCCCTTGACGCTGCCTCTGTACCAGCCTCCAGTCCTGTGCCTGCACTGGCCAGGTAAGGAGACTAACTTCCACTACACAGAGGTCCCCCTTTATCCACTTTCTGCACATTCTGAAGTCCAAAAGTATTAAATGGAAAATTCCGGAGATGTTGAGCAAGGGAGTCACAGAAGGGCTCCTGGGAATCCTAGATCCTGTTATCTCAAGGAGAAAGTTTAGAGGCACGAGTGGAATGAGACAGTGCGGAGTGCTGGTCCCAGGGCTGGAGGCGCCCACATGGTCTTTCAGCAATGTACCGTGTGCCTGTCTCAGGGTAGAACTCTCTAGAAGGTGTGCTCCAGGCAATTGAGCTTGGGCTAGCTACCGGATACTCTGGACCAAGTCCCAGAAGCTCCACAGCCTTAGTGCACCACCCAGCAGCCTTCTCTCAGTTTGGGAGGCAGAGGCCGAGCCGGGGAATGACAGCCCGGTAGATCATACCTGACCCCTGGGACACAGGATGGCGGCCCCGCCTGAGATTCAGCGGGCTCCAGTCCACCACGCTCAGCATCCACCTTACAATTTAGGGAGCCAACAGCCCGCAGAGGGGAGTTAGGACCGTGCGAGGTGAGTCCTGCCGCCTCAAGGCGGGCTCGCGGAAAGCTGGGGACCTGTGCTCCAGGCAATTGAGCTTGGGCTAGCTACCGGGTACACTGGACCGAGTCCCAGAAGCTCCACAGCCTTAGTGCACCACGCCCAGCGGCCTTCTCTCAGTTCGGGAGGCAGAGGCCGAGCTGGCTGCCTGACAGCCTGGTGTGGGCTGGCCTGGGGAGAGCTTAAAACCAGCAATCGCAGCGGTTGAGATCATACTCACCCCCTAGGACACGGGACTGTGGCCCGAGGTTCCGTGGGCCCCAGTTTACGAGGCCCAGCTTCCACCTTTCAATTTAGGGAGCCAAGAGCCTGTGGGGGAGCCACTGCTGCTCCAGGAACTGAGGGTGCAAGAGGTAATTTGCCACACATCCAGAGAAAGCTTTGGAACACCGCTCAAAGCAAGGAAATATAGAAAAATGACAAAAGGAACGACCAAAAGGCAGGCTCAAAGCTCCAGCCCACCCCAAGAAAGCTTAGAAGCCATGTACATAGAAGAAAAAAGAAGCCATACACCTGAAATGTCTGAAATGATATCAAATGAAATAAAGATGCAACGAGGGAAAGCTATGGAGAAATTCAAATCAGAAATACTTGCCCAGGTAAAAGAAGAATTGATAAAAACAGTGAAAGAAATAATGAATTCATCTAGTGAAGACATAGCTAAAAAATTAGAAGAACAAAGCAAACAGATAGAATCCCTGAATGAACACTATAAGAAACAAACAGAATGCATAAAGCAGATTCAAAGAGATATACAGGAAAACAAAAATTCTATTGAAAGCTGTAAAAACCACCTCAATGAAAGTGAAGATAGAATTTCAGACCTCAAAGATAAGATCGCAGCTAGTGAACAGGAGAGGAAAGATCTTTTAAAAATAACAAAGAATCAGGAAATAATTCAACAGCTGCAAGATGATGCAAAGAAAAATAACATAAGATTAATAGGGATAAATGAAAAAGAAGGGGACAGCCCAAATGATATCAAGAGGATATTTACAGAAGTAATAGCTGAAAACTTCCCAAGCATGAGAAGAGAAACTGACATTTGGATTAGTGAAGCATATAGAACTCCAAATAGTCATAGCCAAAATACAACTACACCCAGACACATAATAATCACCATCCCAGAAATCCACCATAAGAACAGAATACTAAAAATTGTTAAAGAGAAAAGAGAGATCACCTGTCTTAGTTACTTTTTATTCGTTGCTGAGACAAAATGCCTGATGCCCAAAGTTGGGAAAGGAAAGGTTTATTTCTTATAGTTTTTGGAGGTTTCAGTCCATACTCAGTTGGTTCCAAGGCAGGGTGGCATGGTGGGGCTGCAGTTCATGGCGGCTGCAAACAGCAAGGTGGAAACCGGCAAAAAAGAGAGACACACCTTCTTCCGGCCATTACACACATCCTGGCTCCACCCCCTAGGAGGGTGTAGCACTGACACCATCAATCCAAGTACTAGACAATGAACCAGTCACAAATGTACAATGCAAATACATGAGGCCTGGGGGCCACCGACATAAACCATGACATCACCTATTAGAATCACAACAGACTTCTCAACACAAACAATGAAATCAAGAAGAGTATGGAGTGAAGTATTTCAGATCCTAAAGGAAAACCACTTCCAACCCAGACTGACATACCCTGAAAAACTGTCCTTCAAAATGGATGGAGAAATAAGATACTTCCATGACAAAGAACAGCTGAAGAACTTCATGAACACCAAACCAACCCTACAAAGAATATTGAAAGACATTCTAGATACACACGGGAGAAAACCAGACAGGCAGACAATTAAACAGAATCAAAAGCTAAAGACACAACAGCAGAAAGATAACATGTCAACAATAAACCAATATATAACAGTTACAACCATTAATGTAAATGGCCTCAACTCACCAATCAAAAGAAACAGACTGGCAGAATGGATCAAGAAACAACATCCAATCATATGCTGTCTACAAGAAACCCATCTAACCCAAAAGGACACTCATAGACTGAAAGTC
>PVJX010046494.1:0-12269 GCA_004027295.1 Dolichotis patagonum | reverse complement strand
AAAAAAAAGAACTGAAAAACATCAACTTCCGGAAATTCAAAGATTCTCTCCAAAAATGAGCAGCTGAGATGAACACACATTTCTCATATGGAGATTCAAAGATTCTCTCCAAAAATGAGCAGCTGAGATGAACACACATTTCTCATATGGAGATATACAAATGGCAAACAAATACATGAAGAAATGTTCACCATCTCTGGTCATTCGAGAAATGCAAATTAAAACAACATTGAGATATCATCTCACACTGGAAAGAATAGCTGCCATGAAGAAATCAACTGATAACAAATGTTGGTGAGGATGCAGGGGAAAAGGATCACTCCTCCACCGTTGGTGGGAGTGTAGACTTGTGCAGCCACTATGGAAACCAGTATGGAGAATTCTCAGAAGACTAGGACTGGAAACTCCATTCAACACAACTATTCCCCTTCTGGGTATTTTCCCAGAGAAACTGATATATCATATCACAGTAATATATGGGCACCCATGTTCCTAGCAGCAATTTGTAATAGCTAAATCTTGGAAACAACCAAAATGCCCATTAACTGCAGAGTGGATGAAAAAGTTGTGATATTTTTATACAATGGAATATTACTCAGCTATAAAAAGGATGATCTTGATGCCTTCATAGGGAAATTGAGACAACTTGAGACTATCCTCAATAGTGAAATAAATAAAAATCATATTTATAAATATCACATTGTTTCTCTAGTGCAAAGTAATAAGAAAAGTAGGAGTAATAAAACCCCAAATGTGTAATTGCTACTGTAAAAAAGAGAGGAAAAGAAAGTACTCTAAAGATATAACTGTATGTGTGTTTAAGTGTGTAAGATAGATGTCCTTATTACTGTTTTTGTTAGAATGTTGAGCAGAATCATTAACAGGCTCATTGTTTGAATGTGTACTTTGTATGTTTTAACTTTGTAACTTGAACAACTATTTCCAATGATGACAGTATGTAACTTATCAGGTGTTGATTTCTTAGTGTTTTTGTTTTTGCTTTGTTTTGTTTTGGTTGTTGCTCTTTTTTTTTCTTTGCCCTTCAGAATTCTGTATCATTGCTCTCCTCTTTCTGTTTTGTTTGTTTTTTTTTTCCTTTCTTCTTCTCTTTAAATAAAAAATTTAAAAAAAACCCATTTATCTAAATTTTCCATGCAAAAAAAAAATCATTTTCTCTTTTTGCATCCTTGTGGGAAACAGGGAGTTTTAAGAGGTAGAGATCCCAGTAACACATATTTTTCACTTTATGCAATCATTCTGTTTTTAAATAGATATAATGCCGAAGAAACCAGAATCAGGCTCATATGCATACAAATGCAGGCTGAGAACTTGTTGTAACTTTTAAATATGTTTGAGTTATCAATTTTAATAAACATTCAAAAATATGCATTTATAATAAATGTGCTCAGTATTTGAGTAAAGAAAACAAAGTGTATATTTAGTGCAGTACAAGGTAGAAATTTTGGCAAATAATTTTTTCATAGTCTCAAATAATGTTTGAAATTTTCACTTAAATCAGTCCTTAGGTTTTACCAAATATACGTTTTTGGAAATGTTCATTTGTAACTAAAAGTAACGTTATATTTTGATATTTTAGTATCTACAAACATTTTAATTTGAATACGTTAATTACCTACCATGTATCCAGTAAATGTAACACAAAATAACAAATTTTCATGTCTTAAATCAGGAAAGATTTTGGTGGTATTAGGCAATAAGTGGTTTCTAAGAAAGTCTAGTTATCTAAATAAGCTTGTGCCTAAGTTTTTGTTTGTTTTCTGCTTAACAAAATACTTAACACCAAAAGTTAAATGAGGAAAGGCATATTTAGCTTACACTTTGTAGAAGTTTCAGTTCATGAACATCTGGATCCAGTGTAGAATCAAAGAGAAGACACAATTCATGGTGGGCAGATGATAGCAAATCAACTAAGGATGACCACAGATCTCTTACTCTTTATATGTTATTAAGGCTACTTAGGGTAGGTAATATTCAAAATACTTAACTCTAGCATCCCTAGCATTGCACCAAGAATCAATTCCAGTGTAAAGCTATAGAAAAAACTCACCTATTTATGCATGAGGATATGGGAGATATCTATAAACTAGCTAAAACACTTGGTTTAAAAAAAATTCACAAAGGAGTGGTTTAAAAAATTCAATCCCTCCACAGTTGTATTTTATATTTTATTTATATGAAAATACTTAGTGTAATTTTTTCCTTTTGAAGTACAGAGTGGAAAAAAATGTTTGCAGATTTACCAATATACAGGTGAATAGTGCACGTGATATTGAACATAGATTTATAGATGAATGGATATACAGTCTAATTTTCATTCAAAAATATAAGATACCAGAAGTTGAGAAAAACAAAAATTTAATTTAAAAAACCATGCAAATGATTTCAATTTTATATACAAGTTAGTCAGGGACCGTTATTGGAATGACCTCAACAATATCCTAGAAAACAAAATTTTTCTTAATCTACTTGAAGCTAAGTCTCTGTGAAAATATCTAAAGTCATCCTCTGAGTCATGTATAAACATCAGACATGATCTATGTGCAATGAGTTCTTTATGTGCTCTTTACATTGCAAGAAGAAAACAAAGGAAATGCTAAGTTTTTTTATTTAAAAAAGAGAAAAGTCAAAATAGAAGAACAAAGAGCAAAAGGCATAAACAACAGCAGCAAACACAAAACAATAACAACATAGGTTTTTAAAATATAATGAAAGAGATTTAACAATGCTTGTTATATTGCATATTGTTCTTTTTTTTCAAAGAAATAAAAGAAAATTGAAGAATATAGCAAAGCAGAAAATAAGAGTAGAACAATACCGAATTAAATAAAATATTCTCCTCATAGAATCACTAGTCGATACTTTACTTGCTGTCGTCTTAAAAAATAGTTTGCCAAAGTCACAAAATCAAAGCATAAATAGTGGCTAGACACTCAAACATTGAGAGTGCAAATCCTTCTGTTCAATGTTCCAACAGTTCAATAATATGATCATCTATCTTACACATTATACATACTGTTATACTCCTTAGAGCACATTCTTTCCCTTGCACTTTCACAATATCTATCATACTTTTTGGATTCCATTATTCTGTCAGTTTTTATTATTTTTTACACTACATAGACTATGTGATATTTACTTAGGTGAGTCCTGTGTATTTCACTAGTGAACATGTTTTCAAGTTGCCTCCATTTAACTATAAATCCTCAAGATCATCATTTTTTTATAGCTGAGTGGTATCCCATTATACAAAAATACCACAATTTTTTCAGCCACTCTACAGTTGATGGGCATTTTGGTTGTTTCCAAGATTTAGCTATTACAAATTGTGCTGCTATGAACATGGGTGCACACATATCTCTGTGACCTGACATTTTCAATATTTCTGGGAAAATATCCAGGAGAGGAATAGCTGGATTGCATGGAATTTCCAATTATAGTTTTTTGAGGAATCTCCATACTGATTTCCACAGTGGTTGCACCAGTCTGCAATCTGACCAACAGTGGAAGAGTGATCCTTTTCCCCCTGCATCCTTGCCAACATTTGTTATCAGATTTTTTCTTGATGGCAAGCTATTGTTTCTGGGGTGAGATGAAATCTCAATGCTGTTTTAATTTGCATTTCTTGAATGACCAGTGATGGTGAGCATTTCTTCATGCATTTATTTGTCATTTGTATATCTTCATCTCCAATGCCTGTTTTTGGAGAGGGTACTTGAATTTGGGGGGCTTGGTGATTTTCAGTTCATTATATATTTTGGATATAAGTCCTTTGTCTGAGGGATTGTTGGCTAAGAATTTTTCCCATTCTGTGGGTTTTCTTTTCACTTTGTTGGTAACTTCTTTTGAGGTGCAGAAAATTTTAGTAATATGAGATCCCAGTTGTTGAGTCTTTGAGCTATTTTCTGTGCATTTGCATTTTACTTATGAATTCTCTCCCTACCCCTGTGTCTCCAATGACTTTACCTACTTCGTCTTTCAGTAGATTTAGTGTTTCTTTGTTAATATTTACATCATTTATCCATTTTGACTTTATTTTAGTGTATGTTGATAGCCATGGGTCTATTTTCAGTCTTCAGCATGTGGAGAGCCAGTTTTTCCAACAACATTTATTAAAAAGGTTATATTTTTTTCCAGTCAGTATGTTTAGCCCCCTTGTCAGTATAAGGTGATTGAGTGTCTTTGTAGTAATGTTTGCATCTTCTAATCTGTTCCGTTGATCCTCAGGTCTGTTTCTTTGCCAGTAGCATGCAGATTTATTCACTGTAGCTTTGTTTCAAATCAGGGATTGAGATGCCCCCTGTTTTGCCCTTGTTTCTGAGAACCGATTTTGTTATTCTAGGTTTCTTCTGTTTCCAGATGAATTTTAGGAATGATTTTTCTAGACCAGTAAGGTATGTTGATGGTATTTTGATTGGGATTGCATTGAATCTGTGTAACAGTTTTGGATATGGCCATTTTCACAATGTTGGTTCTTCCTAACCAAGAGCAGGGGATATCCTTCCATTTTGTAATATCCTCTTCAATATCCTTTTTTAGCCTAGTATAATTTTCAGCATAAAGATCTTTTACATCCTTGATTAGATTTATTCGCAAGCATCTCATTTTTTAGATGCTGTTGTGAGAGGTGATATTTCTATAATTTCTCTCTCAATGAGTTGTTTGTTTGTGTACAGGAATGCTATTGATTTTTGAGTGTTGACTTTGTATCCAGCTATATTGCTTAATATATTTATTACCTCTAGTTGTTTTTAATGGAGTTTTAGGGGTCTTCTATGTAGAGTATCATGTCAACTGCAAATAATTATATTTCAACTTCTTCTTTTCCTATTTTATTCCTATTATTTCTCCCTCTTGTCTGATTGCTCTGGCTAATATTTCTAGAACTGTATTGAATAGGAGTAGTTATAGTAGTTATACTTGTCTTGTTCCTGATTTTAGAGTGAAGGCTTTCAGTTTTTGTCCATTTTGCATAATATTGGCAGCTGAATTGTCATAAATGGCCTTTATGAGATTGAGATACATACCATCTATTCCGAGTTTTTGTAGGGGTTTTATTTTATCAAGAACAGGTGTTGGACTTTATCAAAATTTTTTCTGTGACTATTGAGATGATGATGTGATTTATATTATTGGTTTTGTTGATGTGGTGTATTACATTGATTGATTTGCATATGTTGAACCTTGCCTGCGTTTCTGGAATAAATCCGACTTGGTCATGGTGTATAATCTTCTTGATGATTTGCTGCATTCCATTTGCCAATATTTTATTGAGAATTTTGCACCAATGTTCATTAGTGAGATTGGTCTATAGTTCTCCTTTTTGGTTGGGTCTTTCTCTGGTTTTGGTATCAGGATAATACTTGCCGCCAAGAATGATTAGGAAGGAATGCTTATCTTTCAATTTCATTGAAGTGTTTAAGGAGTATTGGCATCAAATCTTCTCTAAATTTCTTATAGAATTCAGCAATGAATCCATCAGGACCTGGGCTTTTCTTTATTAAGTTTTAATCACATTTTGGATTTCAGTAGCTGATATTGAGTTATTCAAAATTGTTGTAGCTTCTTGATTGTGCTTTTGTAATTCATATGTTTCTTGAAATCTGTGCATTTCCTCTATGTTTTCCAGCCTATGTGAATAGAGATTTTCAAAGTAGGTGTTCATGATATTTTGAATTTCCATGGGCTCTTCAGTAATTTCCCTCTGTTCAGTCCTTATTGCATGGTTTTTGTTTTTTTCTTTCTTTTTCTTGATAAGATTGGTTAGAACTTTATCAATTTTGTTTATCCTCTCAAAAAAACCAGCTCTTTGATTGGTTAATTCTTTGTTTTTTTTTCAATTGCATTTATTTCTGCTCTAATCTTTGCAGTTTCCTCTCTTCTATGAGATTTGGGTTTGACTTGCTCTTGCTTTACTAGGAGCTTGATATGTAGGGTGAAGTTATTTGTGCTCATTCAGTTTTCTTGTTGTGACTGTTTATTACTACATATTTTTCTCTTAGGACTGCTTCCATTGCATACCATAGGTTAAAGTACATTGTGTCTGCTTTTTCATTATATTTTAGATGCTGTTTTATTTCTTCTTTAATTTCATCTGTAACCCACTGGTTGTTCAGAAGGTTGTTATTTAATTTCCATGTATTTATGTGAGTTTTGCCGTTTTTTGCCATTGATTTCCAATTTTAGAGGGCTATGATCAGATATTATGCATGGGATAATTTCACTTCCTTTGCATTTACTTAAGAATGCTTTATCAGTTAATATATGTTTTATCTTGGAGAATGTCCCATGTGTAGCTGAGAAGATTGCATATTCTGATGTAGTTGGGTGGAGCACTCTGTAAACATCCACTAAGTCCTTTCTTTAACAGGTGTGATTCACTTCTTTTATTTCTTTGCTGACATTTTATCTAGTTGATCTATCTCTTTGTGACAGTGGCATTTAAGGTCTCCTTTTACAATTGTTTTCTGATATATATGGTTTTTCTTGTCCATTAGTGTTTGTCTTATATAGTTGGATGTTCCTGTATTAGGTGCATATATGTTTATAATTGTTGATTCTTCCTCTTGCAGTTTTCCACTTACAAGTATGTAGTGGCCTTCTTTATCTCTTCTAATCCTTTTAGGTTTGAAGTTCACTTTGTCTGCAAACATAACAGCTACCCCTGCTTTTCTCTGGGTTCCTGTTGCATGGAATACAATTTTCCATCCTTTGAGTTTTAGTCTGTGAATTTCTTTTTGAGTCAGATGTGTTTCTTGTATACAGCATATAGTGGGGTCCTGTTTCTTGATCTATTCTGTTAAAGTATTTTTTTCATAGGTGAATTGAGCCCATTTACATTTACGGTTATCACTGATATGTACTGGCTTGACTGCCATATTATGTTCCTGTTGTTGTTTTCCCACTTTCCTACCTTGTCTAATTTCTTGTCCAGACTGGTGCTTTCATTCTATTGTTGCTCTGGAGATTGTGGTCATTTTTATCTCTTTCTAGTATGTCTTTCAATACTCTTTCTAGTTTTGGTTTGGTATATAGCAATTTCTTCAGTTTTAATTTACATGGAAGTATCTTGTTTCTCCATTAAATTTGAATGAAAGTTTTGCTGGTTACATCAGTCTTGGTTTAAATTTGTTTTCTGTTAGGGCACAGAATACTTCACTCCAAGCTCATCTTAACCTGAAGTTCTGTTTTGAGAAGTCTCCTATATTTCTAATAGGCTTTCCTTGATAGGTGGGTTGTGTCTTTTCTCTAATGTCTTTTAGTATTCTGTTTTTACTCTGTATGTCTGGGATCTTAATTATTATATATCTGGGTGTAGGTTTATGTTGGTTATGACTGGCATTCTCTATGCCTCAGTTATTTGTATGTCAGATTTTTTCCCCATGTTTGGGAAATTTTCTGCTATTATTTCCATGAATAGCATAGTTAAGTCCTTTTCATTGTCTCCTGTATCCTCACTGATTCCTATTAGTCTTACATTGTTTCTCTTGGTATCATCTTTAAGCTGCTGGATTGTCATTTTAGGGTGTTTTGTTGTTTTTATAAGTTCTATCTTTTCATGGTTGCTATCTATGATCCTGTCCTTGCGGTCTGAAATTCTATCCTCAGCTTCATTTAAAAGGTTTTGCCAGCTTTCAATAAAATTTTTTGTTTCTTCGATATCTCTTTGAATCTGTTTCATGGATTCTGCTGGATTTCTATAGTGTTCATTCTGCTTGTTTTTTACATTGTTCATTCAATTTCCCTTGCTCTTGAATTTTTTTATATATATTTCTTCCCTGTCTATATTGAGTAAATCCTTTACTAAAGTTGTTACTTCTGTCTTTACGTAAGACATTACTTCTAATTTGATATCCTCTATAGCCTCATCGATTTGTTTCTTTACTTCATTTACTATCTTTTTAGAGATTTCTGGTGTATGACTTTTGAAGTCCTCCATTTCACTGTTGCCTGTTCTTGCACCTAAAGGACTAGATGTTTGAGATTGCATTTTGGTTTTTCATTTTGTCATTTTCACCTTTTGGGCCAATATCTTGTTATTTAGGCCCAATATTCACAACTGTTGGCAGTATATGTCCCAGGGTCCTACTATGTGGTTGATGTCTGCCAGATTGTTGGGTACACTGTAACTGGAACCTACTATGGACCTCTGTCTGGGTGAGGGGCCATCAAGTCTTCCGTCAAACCAGCATTGCCAATCCACCACAATACAATGTTCTGGGAAGGAGAGTGGGACCCAAGTGTTCACTGCAGTGCTTGGTTTAAGATATGGGGAGGGTAGCCAAGGCAGCAGGCCAAGCCAAGGTGGGTGTGGCAGTACACTGGATCAGCAAATGGGAGGAGAATTTGGATCACAGGCATGTCTCAGAGGCCTGGGCCTGGAAGGGATACAGTGGTCATCTTTGTGAGGCAGCATTGGGAGGGCATTGACTCAGGCAGGCCCGGATCAGCTGCCTCAGCCAGGGTGGAGCTCAGTGGTCTTCCTTTTGTCTGGAAGTGACAGGGAGGTATTGAGGCATGCAGGCATGCCTAGCAGACTGAGCTGGGGCTGGGCTTGCTGGCTTCATCTGCGTGGCACCTTTGCCTTCCTTCATGAGGAGTCTTCCTCCACACAGCAACAGTGGAGCTGGGTGGGGCTGAGAAATGAAGGCACACCCAGTGGCACAACCCAGGGCAGAGCTCAGCTATTTACTGCACTTGGTGCCTTCCTCTGCACTGTGGCAGTTATGGTGGGGGTCCCAGGCAAGCAGGCATGCCCAGTGGCATGATCCGGGGTGGAGTTTGATGTTCTTCCTCCATGCAGAGGAGTCTGGGAGTGTTTGGAGTTGCTGATCACTCAGGCACACCCAGAAGCTCGAACTGGGGCAAAGCTTAGCAATTTCCTCTGTGTGGCGCCTTCCTCTGCACTGCAGCAGTTGCTAAGCTTTTACATGCTTTAGTTTTAATATTAGTCTGTTTGTTTTTCCAGTTTAAAAAGACAAGAAATTAGTTTGCTTTCACAATAAAACAAAACAAAAAAAAATAAAATAAACCCACCTTTATTTCCTATTGTTTTTTACTCTGGCATGTTAGATGCAGTTTCATATTAGTAAATCTTGTGCAAGTGACTAAGAAATGGCTTCCTTTTGTTTTTCATCTATCATTAAGGCAGAAAGCAAAATATATTTTCTAGCAATGTGGCTTTTCTAATAAACTTCCATTTTAATGAGTAGTAAAATTAGTTCATTGTGTGATATTGTTGCCTATACAACTCAGTGAAAAATAATGAGAAAAAACAGAAACTAGTATCAATATCCTTCAATGTCAATGTATTTTATAAAGGAAAAGGACACATTTCTGCTAAGTACTTCGTGTTCAGGAAAGAGTATTGATAGTGTGCTGGCAATATTGTGTGTTGCAGTCACATAACCAGGCGTCTAGGAAAGAAGCTGATTTAAATAATCACCTCCAATTACAATCAATTAAGTACAGTTTGGAGCAGTCCAGAAAGATATAACCATGCTAAATTGTGAGAAAACATTTAGCCATCTTTAGTCATATTACTGTCAATGAGTTTTCCTCAGCAAAATTCCTGTGGAGTGTTTTATTAAAGTAGCCTAGTGTGAAGGGTGTGGTTTCTCTTATTTCTCTCTCAGTATTTTTGTTGTTAGTGTATAGAAATGCTATTGATTTTTGAGTATTGACTTTGTATGCAGCTACATTGCTCATTTATTTATTATATCTAGGAGTTTTTCAATGGAGTTTTGGGGGTCTTCTATGTAAAGTATCATTTCATCTACAAAGAATGGTAATTTAACTTCCTCTTTTCCTATCTTTGCTCCTTTTTTTCTCTCTTGTCTAACTGTTCTGGCTAGTATTTCCAGTACTATGTTGAACAGGAGCAGTGAAAGGGGACATCCTTTTCTTGTGCCTGATTTTAAGGTAAAGGCTTTCAGTTTTTGGCCATTTAAAATGATGCTGGCTGTTGGTTTGTCATAGATGGCCTTTATCATATTGAGGTAAAGATCATCTATTCCAATTCTCTGTAAGGTTCTTATCATGAATGAGTGTTGGACTTTATCAAAAGCTTTTTCTGCATTGCCTGAAGAACTGAAAACATCATACCACAGTGATATATGTGCACCCATGTTTATAACAGCACAAATATAATAGCCAGATCTTAGAAACAACTTAAGTGCCCATCAACTGAGGAATCGATAAACAAGTTGTGGGATCTTTATACAATGGAGTACTACTCAGCTATAAAGAATGATCACATTGAGATATTTAGAAATAAATGGATACAACTTGAGACCATACTCATAAGCAAAATAAACCAAACTCACATGTGTAAATAGCATATATTCTCCCTAGTATGAGAGTTGGTAAGAGTATATAAGATTTTATGGTAATCATGAGTCCCCATCTCATAGCTTTGAAGTCTTTCAATGTTTTCATTCATCAGTTGGAATAGTTTTGTTCTGTTTTGTTTGACTTTATTATGCATGATGGTATGAACAGATGATTTGAAGAGAACAAAACATTATGACAGCTATTGCTGATTTAATGTCATCTTGCTTAGATGTCCTACCATGCTTCTACTCTGCTACTACCATTGGTTCTATCATGTTGTGTCTTATTGGGCTTCTAATATATGTGATAGTATAAACAAAGTTTTTATTGAAAATGACATATTATAGTAGCCATTGATCATTCTCTGTTATTTGGTTCAGAATGTCCTGTAATTCTTTCATTCTCTTGAATGGTTTTATACTATTGTGTTATGTTTGATATTATTGTATTTGAAACTATGCTCAACTATAGCAGAGAATGAGATTTTTTGATAGCTACTGTTAATGTCTGGTTGTCTTATTGTAAAGTGTTGTGTTCCTTATGTTGTTCTGTTCTGATCTGCTTTGTTCTTCCCTCTTTTATTTAATCCTCTTTAAAATAAAATAAAAATGTACCCTATTAACTTTATAAAGAAGCACTATTTTGCCTTACATATGTGGTTTCTGTACAAAGCATTATGGCAATTGAAGTAATCCCTAAAAGAAAACACTATTTGAGGATTTGAATAGTGCATTCTTTGCTTCATAAAAAATGTATGTTTTCTTCCAATAGTGGTTTGACCAGGGATTGTGAAATGTCAGAATTCATATTGCCAAAATTAAGGGTTTGTTGTGCTGTATTTCTTTCTTAAAAATAATTTTACTGGTATATTTTTGACATACATAATATCATATTCATCATAGGTGTTACTTAAATGTATATAATGCCTTAGTTTTTTTCCAGTTCCTCTCCCTCCTCTTCAATTTCCCTTCTCACACTACAAAGTTTTATTTCTATTTTTCCTTCCATTAAAAGAATTTTTCATTGCTATTCTTTACTTCTGTCCCCTCTCCTCTATCACTTGTTTCCCTTACTTTTTGAATGTTTTCTACATAGATCCCAACATCTCTTATCTGTTTTGAATTTTCTTTGCCCTTTGAGTTTCTCACACAAAAGAAGTATTAGTTAAATATCTATCCAGCTTGTTTCATTTAGAATTATGATCTAAAGATACTCATTTACCTAAAAATGTCTTAAGTTTATCCTCTGTTGTGATGGTGTAGTAAACCACTGTACATAAAAAACATTTTTTAATCCATTCATTTTTTGATAGGCATCTGGAGTGTTTCAAAATTTAGCAATTAAAAATTGTACTGCTATAAACATGGGTGTGTATATATTGCTTTGTTATGGTGCTTTTATTTCTTTTGGAAAGATACTTAGAAGGGAATAGCTTTGTCAAATGGAACTTA
Organism: Dolichotis patagonum; assembly: GCA_004027295.1. Classification (NCBI taxonomy): domain Eukaryota; kingdom Metazoa; phylum Chordata; class Mammalia; order Rodentia; family Caviidae; genus Dolichotis; species Dolichotis patagonum. Next base: position 468 of record PVJX010046494.1, on the reverse strand, counting down.
CAGCTTTGTTTTTGCATAATCTCCACATTTACTTTCACATTAGTCATTCCAATGTACACTTCCAACTACAGAGTAAAGGGATTCATTTTCCCCACAGCAATGCCAGCAACTGTTACCGGTTGAGTATTTAATAATTTCCATTCTTTCTGGAGATGGACTCTTAGTGTTGCCTTTTTTATTTATTTTTTTATTATTTTTTTATTTAAAAGAGAATAAAACAAAAGGGGGTAGTACAGAGCAGATCAGAAGAGGACAACATAGGCAAAACAGTACTTTACATTAAGTCACCTGGACATCAACAGTATCTAACGCCATATCTCTAACTCTGCTATAGTTGAGCATAGTTTCAATTACAATAATATCAAACATAACACAATAGTATAAAATCATGCATATAGTGAAAGAATTCCAGGGCTTTCTGAACCGAATAACAGAAAATGATCAATGAGTATTATAATATCACATTTT